>JBCFYV010001771.1:0-49436 GCA_039000515.1 Timema cristinae
TTAAATGGCTTATAAAAGAATCTGATTTATAAAAAAACAAGTCGAAGACTACTCATAGCTTCTAGAGTAAACAATTTGTTTTTAATGTTAGAGGGCCACTCCAAATAACTTATAAAAACTGAATGATTTGAAAAAATTGGAGAGGATAATCACGGCTTACAACATAAATAAAATTAAATATGAATGAGAAACTATTAAAGGACTTTAAACCAAAATCTAACATTGTAAGTAACTATGCTATTTATAATATGACCCCCTATGAAAATGATCTGGATCCGCCCTTGTGTGTATATCCCATTGAGCCACTTCCATGACACTATCAACCTGAGCCAGGTCTATAATCTCCGCAAGGTACTGAATAACCGCTCTATGGTACAAGTGGTGCGTGACTCAGCTAGAGAGGTGAACAGTCTGTTTTGTACTAGGGTAAAAGATTTCCACCTACTTTACTAGCTTTTTCAACTGCTCCTATCTCTATGCTCCACTATCTTTAAAAGTTTGAATAGTTGTTCCAAATAAAAAAAAAAACTCCACTGTTAATTCAAACAAGGTTGCTACAGAGGAAAAGAAAGGTTTTTAAAAGTCTAAGACATCACGCCAAAATCTTTATTAATTGGTTTAACAGGTTTATTTTCCTCCCAAAATATATGATGATTAATAAAAACCTAGTTGTACTTAGCATATTCCTGGGGGTGTGCCCCACAGTTTGGAAAACGATGTTGTAGGGTGTAGGAGCTCGCTAAATATCATCTAAACCAGTGGTTCCCAACCTGGGGGCGATCGCCCCCATGTGGGTGATTTGTGTTATCAGGGGGCAATAAATAAGTGGGGGGCGATTTGGGAGCGATGAGTATTCAAAGGGGGAAATATTAAAATAGTACTGTACAGTAGAAGTTGCCGGGTAGCACGAGTCACTGGCTATTCTCAGCCGGCGAGTTCACTGCACTCACCCCTCTTCACAGTCCCCCTCCTGTTGTTGTTCAGCGCTGCCAACTGGTGACTCAACCCCCTCCCCTCCTTCCAACACAACACACTTGCCATTGACCTACATTCGTCTTCAGTCTTCACTAGCCTTTGTGTGCCTCACCATCAGTTTTTGTGCGTGTCTTTTCTGTTTTTGTGCGTTTGTTTTGAAGTGTAGAAGTTCATGCACAATTGATTCAAAAAAGAAGAAGTGTCGTCAATACTCAGCTAAGTATTTAAAATTCGGTTTTATCACGTCACCGCAAAATGTGCAGTTTCCACATTGCCTTTTGTGTGATAAAACATTTACTAGTAATGAAGCCATGACGCCTTCGCGAATTAAAGATCATTAATCAAGAGTACACAGTGATAAAGTGAGTAAAGAACTTAGTTATTTTCAACACCTCAAAGCTAAAGCTGTTAAACGGCCTAATGTGAGTGAATTATTTAAAAAACGAGCAACCGATCTTGACAAAGGTCTTCTTGCTTCTTACGAGGTGTCTTTATTGATCGCTAAATGTGGTAAACCTCACACAATTGGCGAAACTCTTGTTTTACCGGCTACCAAAAAAATTGTTGAAATCATGCAAGGCGAGGGCCCTAGTAATAAGATAAGTCAATTTGTTCCTTTGAGCAACAATACTGTTTCCAGGCGAATTGACGAAATGGCCACAGACGTTGAATCCAAACCCACCAATTTGTTGAAAAAAAGTAAATTTGCATTGCAGATTGATGAATCAACTGTGATTGATAACAAAGCAATTTTATTAGCTTATGTGAGGTTTATCAATGAACGCAAGGAAATTACCGAGGAAATGCTGTTTGCTAGAACTTTGATCATTGATACGAAGGGATCGTCGATTTTTAAAGTGGTACAAGATTATTTTGAGGAAAAAGAGATTCCCCCAACAAACGTGAGCGCTTGCGCAACAGACGGTGCTCCTGCCATGTCAGGTCGTCATGCTGGGTTTATAGTCCACCTTAAGAAAGAAGTGCCAGAGGTTATCAATATTAACTGTGTCATTCATCGTCAACACTTAGCTGCGAAAAAATTGAGTGGTGTCCTGCATGAAACCCTAAAACTGGTCATTACTGGTGTCAACAAGATTAAAGCTAATTCCCTCAATGACCGTCTGTTCAGACAACTTTGCGATGAAAATGATGAGGAATTTGAACGCTTGCTTCTACATACGGCCGTGAGGTGGCTTTCCAAAGGAAACTGTTTGCGCCGTTTCTTCGAATTATTTGACACGGTTACTGAGATTCTTGACACGTCTGATCTTGATTTAAGTGAGAATTTGAAGCAACGCAAGTTGGAACTTGCTACCTTACAGATATTTTTGAAAAAATGAACGAAGTCAATATAAGGCTTCAAGGAAACAAGATGAACCTTATCAAGGCCAAAGGAATTATTTCATCATTCATCGCCAAGTTTGATATTCACAAGGTAAATATTGGCCGTAAAGAGCTGATTCCGTTTTCGACCCTTAAAAAGTGTTCAGTGTCAGCTAACAGGACTCCTGAACTCCCAGAAGAAAAAAATCCTAATTTTTACTGATCACCTTGATCAGTTAAAAACTGACATGGAATTAAGATTTGAAGATTTGACCAAGTTACAAATTCCTGATTGGATTCTAGATCCATTCTCGTTTGAAGCTGTGGATAAGCTTGATAACTCTTTGCAGACAGAGTTTATAGATCTGAATTATGACTGTGAGGCGAAAATCATTTTCAAGCAGAGCGGTTACGAGTTAGGCTGGGTGAAGATTATGGACACTTATCCACAACTGTGGGGGAAAACTGAACCACTTCTCATCTCGTTCCCGTCAACATATTTAGTTGAAAAAGGATTTAGTAAATGTTGTCCAGCTCCTCACAAAATAAAGAAATAAGTTGGACATTTGCCTGAAAGGAGACTTGCGCCTGAACTTGACGAACATAAAGCCGGATATTCAAGCTTTAACTGAAATCCACCAAGCACAAGGCAGCTATTGAAAAGGTAAAATAAAACAAAAACAAATTTTCAAACTTTCATTGATTTTTTCAAATTTTAACTGTCAACTTTCTTAATTTTTCCAATTTCCAATTTAAAAATGAAAACATGTACTCCTGTTTTTTAAATGTACATCAATGATCTTAGTTAATTATTTCATTTCTTTGTTATTTAAAAAAAATCTGAAATAAATGTAATTTTTTTTTCTATTTTATTCAAGAGTGACCGGATAAAACTGCTTTGGGTGTTTTTATATACGGTAGTAAAATTGTTTATAATAATAAAACTGCTTTATTATTTACACCTTACTTCAAATTAAAATTAGGCATACAATGAAAATGAAAAGGGGGCGATAGGTGTTAGTCAACCTCCAGAAAGGGGAGATGGGCCACAAAAGGTTGGGAACCACTGATCTAAACTAAATTAGACAAGCATTTGGAATGAAAATTTGATCTTATAGATTTATATTAGAAACAATAGATGGCATGACACGAACCGGTGGGTACACAGATTTAATGTCGATGACGTGGAGGATGGGGTTCTAATCCTAGCTGGGTGTACTGAAGAAAGTATTTCCTGAAAGGTTTTCCAATATACCTCTACCCAAATGAGGGTGCACATTTTTTAAATTATACCTAATACTTTTCTAATACACTAGAAAAGTATGCGCCTAAAGAAATATAAACTAGTTTTGACGCATCTTCTTATTTTGGGGAACTTTTAAAATGTATATATTCTTGTTGCTGCACGCCTTACTTCTGATCCAGGCTATACGCCTTTAGTTACACTAGCTGATGAAGTCTTCAACTGTGTTTCCACTAGGATTTTTTTTTCGTAGCTCCCATGGCAGTGGTTCCCAACCTTTTTCAGTTAACGCATCCCTTGGTAAATACTAAAATTCCCACCCAAATCCCCTCATCTTTGGGGATATTTATAAAAAAAAATGATGTAATGCTTTCAAGTCACTTCTTTATACAAAAATCAATGTAACACTGGCAGGACAGTGATAGAACAAAGTGACTAAAAGTTATCGGGATGGTTGGCAGTGTTTGGTATTCATCAGTTCTTGAAGATTGGGTTTGATGTTTGACGGAGCCACACCGCAAATGGCTTTTCACTTCAAGTCGACAATTGCTGTTTAGTTTTTACGAAAGACAAGCGTTGAAAATTGGTGGTGGAGTTTTTCAAAACATGCTTTATGGAGCCCTTGAGCTCGGCCATAGTCATATCGCCCCCACGAGTAAATTTTATAATATTCTTTATTTGTTTTTCAAACTATAATATAGCATCAGTTGCTATGATTAAAGATTACACATTTTTTTAAATTCGAATAAAGGATATTTGCTAAAGGTGCAGCCAGAATATGTGAGATTTTCTGTTTGTTGTAGGCGATACCTTTCTTCTTGTAAAAGTTAAATGTTTTTATTAAATATTAGTAATATTATTATAAAAAGGCTATGAAGGCTCCAACATGTGTTTTTTTCTTGTGTAAGGGTTCCTTTGGTTTAAATATTTGGAAACCTTTGGCTTAAGGGCAGAGCAGAAAGGGGAATTGGCTGTCTAATTCGAGGCTCATTAAATTGAAAATAAACACTTAGCCTACTGTACATACACACTTGTAGCTGTTCACTTAATTTATTACAACTGGTATGCAGAGTTGCCAATACCCCAAGAAATAATTACCTTAATTACTTTGAAAAAGTGATTTAAACAAAAAAAAATCTCAGTTTTTATATGGGTTTTAAAGTTAATGCCAAATTTTTCCATGACGCCCCCTCCTATGGGGCGCAACCCCCAGGTTTGGAACCAGGCTTCCTCTTTAATGAGTATAATACAAAGTAAAATGTGTTACTCAGAAGTTGACAAGACTACATAGAAATATCATTTCATCGCTTGCCTTTGTTTTATTGTTGTAAAGCCGAGTCTCACTTCAAGAACCAATGCTCCCCACACTAAACATTCCAGCAGTAATAATACCTACATGTATTTATAGCTCTCTGTGGCCAGCCCGTGCTGAGGGAGATCTTAGTAACTTGGACACAATATGAGTAAACAAACATTCCTCACGAGCTACGTGCTTGTCTTTTTCCGGCGAACTGAACAAGAGCTATATCGGCAATGACACGTTCAAGTTGATTACTATCATGGAATTTTGGTTGCTGGTTTCTTACGTGTTTATCTCATTGCAATATGTTATATGTTTTATGTTCATGTGTATGTTTTCCTCAAATACTTGTCTCCTGTATTTTACTTAATGATAATAATTGATAAATGCAGTGTAATGTTAGCCTGAGACATGGCTAAATGTAAGAAATGGCTTATGCCTTAATTTCACCATGTAAATAATGACAATACTACTACTACTACTACTACTACTAATAATAATAATAATAATAATAATAATAATATTAAAGGCGTTCCATATTTTCATGTGTTCTGTTTTATAGACCACGTCATACTAACCCCCCTAACTATCCGCATATTTACACTATTAGGGTAGGAATTGGGATGGGTATCGCACAACAATGTTATGAAAATATCGATGGTGTAGGTTGGTTGTGTGATGTTTTCGCAATCGATGTTTTTGGTCAATGATTTTCAAAAATAGATTTTTTTACAGATGTACATGGAACTGAGATATATATATATATATATATAATTATTTATATATATAATTATAATTATTTATATATATATAATTATAATTATTTTTTTCATGTAGATAATCAGTTTATGACAATGTCTGGTGATGAATACAGGATATATAACACATCATTATATAATTTACAGATAGTATATGAGTATTTATGAATTTTATTAATAAAAGTTGTTTGAATTTTAGATTTTTAATTTTTAGATTAATTCACTAAAAATGCATCTATGTTTTTATTAAAGAACATTGAGGTTTTTGATTCTCTTATATCAATGTTTTGAAGATGATATTGTAACGAGATTTTGAATGTAACATCGTAACCGGCGTGCTTCTCGTATACCCTAACTGCGCTCTGTTATCTTTCTCCTTGTTTAGCAGGTATGCAGCCAATCGTTCAGAGGGATTAGAATGGACATGGGGGAGGAAAAGAGACACGTCTGAAAGAGTCTGGGTCTTTTGTATTATATCCCAGTATTCTAGAAATGGAGGATTGCAGACTCTTAACTGTAATCCGAATTAAATACAAGGTCGGCGACAGCCTAAAGGTACGTTTTCATGTGACATTAAGTCATGACTTTTACTGTCATGACAATTGATGTCATGGCGTTTGTCTTCGTGAAAACATAAGGCCATATTGGCATGACAATAAAGTTACTGTCGTGACAACAAATGTCACAAATCAAACAGTTTTGATTTTTCCAAGCAGTGTCACGTAATGTCAAGGAAGTGTCACGTTCTGCACCGTGTGAAACTAGTATCCAAAATGCCGTGACAGTTTAGACTTATTAGTTTATATCAGTAGTTGTGTTATTACGTTCAACATGGAAGATACATCTTCTTCTGAAACAATTCAGTTTTTATGTGAATATGAAAAACATCCTTGTCTGTGGAATAAAGTTGACAAAAAGTTTAAAGATAGACTAGAAAGAAATAGAGCTGAAGAAATTCTTCTAGAAAAAACTGGGATTGGTGATGTAAAAACACTCAGAAAAAAGATCAGAAATATCCGCGGCACATACAACAATGAAGTTAGGAAAATTAAAGCTTCCAAAAAGAGTGGAGCAGGTGCAAATAATGTTTATGTACCAAAGCTTTCCTGGTTCGAAACTGCGGATAGATTTTTAAGAGCAACTACAGAAATATTTTCTGAATCAAACTTGGTAAGTAAAAGAAAAATCAATTTACATAAATTTATTCATATTTATGTTTACCATTTTATCAATTACACCATAGAGAAAGTAAGGTAAATTGGGGTAATTGGGTGAAAGGGAAATATATTGATAGCATTTTCAACTTTTTTTAAAAACTTATATGCAATAAATTTATATTGTAAACCCTTTAAAATATTGCTACTTGTTTTATTAACAAAATCTTATCTTTGACCTACTATTTTATTTATATCGTTTTCCCTTAATGCATATTTTTTGTGGTTAGAAAACATGAATTTAACCAATCAAACCAAGTGAAAATGTTTTTTTATATGTTATTTTCACACCCATTTACCTCATTCTTTTTACTTGAGTTTAGATATGAAACAGACAAATACTTCCAACTGTCTTTATACATTTTAAAAATATATTACATTTAGTATAAATAATATATTTATGTCATAAAGATGACATATAATAAAGCACAAAGTCTGGTAAAATAATATAACTGTTATAACATTTCAGTTATAGCACCCTAGATCTCAAATTTTAAAACAATTACTTCACAATTCCCCACTCTACCCCACAATAGTTACAAAATAATTTTTTCTTGCCACCATACTGCTCCCTCCTCAACAAAATATTGTGAAAATCTTTGCCTTCTTTCACGAGCTTCGTTCCCATAGTGGCGATTTCTTGTTGACGCTAAATTTAATAATCCATTAGATAGAGATTCATTGCGCCAATTTCCCAGTATTACTTTTCCATTTTCATGATCCTCACTATCAACAGTAAAGTTATCACTAGCTGCATTTGTTTTTCGAATCCAGTTATGTAATACACAAGAAGTTCTTACAATTTTATCTGTAGTTTCTTCCGCCAAACATACTGGCTTCCTAAATACGCGAAATCGATTTGCAAGAATCCAAAATGCATTTTCAACAATGCGCCTAGCACGGCAGTGCCTATTGTTGTATATCTTTTCTGTATGGTCCATATGGTGACGTCTAGCATACGGTGTCATGAGGTATGTTTTTAACGGGAATGCTTCATCTTATACTATAACGCACTCAGGTGGTACATTCAGCAAATTTGATTCCAATGCAGTTTTTAAATTGGAGTGATCAAAAATTGCCGCATCTGATTGACTCCCATAACTTCCAACATCTATCACAGTGAAACAGTAATCATGGTCAACTAATGCCAAAAGCACGATGCTAAATGTTCCTTTATAGTTAAAATAGAGAGACGTTGTATTCGGTGGACTCTGAATTACAACATGTTTGCCGTCCAAAGCTCCGATACAGTGCGGATAGTTCCATTTTATATGAAAACCTTTTGCTATTCTATTCCATTCTCTTTCTGTCCTCGGTACCTAAAACAAAAATACATTCTTGTGTTACAGGAAATAGAACACGAGGAGGAAACAGTTGAAGATGATTCAATAACAGATGAACCTTCAAATAATTGTGCAAATAACACACCTCCAGAAACAACTAATCACCCAAATAGCACCACCACCTCAGAATCCCAAAGTATCAAAAAACAAAAAATCACAGCTAGATTTCGTAAGAACCAGGAATCGTCTATAGATAATGCAGTGAAAGCTCTTAAAGTAATTTCGCATCAATCAAATAATGAATTTATGGCTTTTGGAAATTCTGTTGGTATGCCACTGCAAAATATGCCATTAGAGTTGGCGATGCAGCTTCAATCAGATATACAGGCTCTTATAACAAGAACACGTATTGATAATCTTAGAAGTAGTATTTCAATGTCACGTTCTCTCTTTTCTACTCAAACATCTACTCCCACACCACCGGATTCAATCCAAAACGAGATGATTGAAATCAGTTCAGACGGATTACAATTGACATTGTCGGAATCCACCCAAGAAAAGTCAATGTTGCAAAATTATTTTTGTAATTGGTCATATTAGAAGCTATCAAGTTGTTATTTAATAATCTTTGTAAATTACCAATATATACCTTTATTAAAATTATAAATGAAGTCTTTTATTTATTACATTACTTTATTAATAATAGCACTTACCTGTATGAAATCTTTCAATGACTCATGTATGGCATCCAAAATTTCTGGCAAAAACTTGATTATTGTGCATTTTGGTACTCTATACAAATACTGCAAAGAGGCCAGAGAGTCTCCTGTTGCTAAAAACCTAAGGGTAATTTCCAGTTTAAGTTTAGCTGGCAACGCATTTCGCATAATAGTATCTTTTTTTGTATGAATTTTTTTTTAACTTTTCAAGTAGACGAGAAAACATGATTTCATCTACACGCATAAAGTTAAAAAAGGTTTCAGGGTCTTTAAAAGCAAGTTCTTTTGTTAGAGTGTTGGATGCTCCCGAATTATCTCTACGTTGGATCCATTTTCTAACCCACACTTTTTTCCTCCATTTTCTTTTGTTTTTTCCAGTTTCTGCAATAATAATTTCAGACACAACACGTATTGCTGCACTAACCACTTGATTTGACGCCATATTTAGTTTGACTGAATGAAAATGCCATGACATTTGTTATACGTGAAAACATCATATTGTCACAGTGTCGCCATGTCACACTGTCACGACTTTAAAATGTCATGACTTTTAGTGTCACATGAAAATGTACCTTAAAGGCCCCAGTCTGCGTTGAGGGTAGTGAAGTGAGTGAACCATCGTGTACTAGTGTGTTCAGTGAGTGGGCCAGCGAGTCTAACGTTCGAGAAACGAGGGACAGCGAGCGCAATGTGTCGTGCGCGGGGACCAGGGAGGGCTTAAGTGAATGAACGGGTGATGTAGACATTGATTGTTATTGTAAACAGACTTATTTAAACATTTGAATAGTTATTATGTGTTTTATAGTTATTATTTTGATTATTTAATTTAATTCTATTTTATGTGTTCCCATTTTCTTTTTAGCTTACAGACTTAAATATATTCTTATTATTTAATTCAATGATATGTTTAGTCATAGTTAATTTAATTCTATTATAATAGTGTATGTGTTGTTTTAGTTTTAATAATCAAAACCTTGAATATTCCGCGTGCATTTTCAGTCGTGTCTAATCAGCAGCGTATCCCAATATCATGAAAAAGAACTTGCGGTTGACACGATGATGACGTGTAAACGTCCCGCGACCCCAAGGTAGGTCATGCCCACGTTACAATATTTTTCATGTGTATGTTTTTTATTCACTGTGGAAGAAGTCAACATTTAGAGCAGTGCTTCTGAAAGGGGTTGTCAACAGAAATCTACAAGTTCGTATTGATTGCATAGTACTGTACAATGTGTTGCTTATTTTTATAAACTGAGAATAATATATTTTCTAAATATGTTCATTAAAAACTATTTATTTTTTCTCCAATTCAAGGTTGGCCACCAAATGATTTCAAGTACACTGACAAAATCTGGTTTGTCATACCAGACAGTGTGAGAAGCACTGGTTTATAGGAAATGTAGCCACATTTACGTGTAATCAGAGTAGAAAATCCATAATTAAGTACTGACATTTCCCATCACTAACAAACCAAACAAGACGAGACTGACATATTTTTTCATGTGCCTACCAGTGCAGGTTGCATTTTTTTAATTCTATAAAAAGAACGTGGTTTATTACATATATTTAGATGTTTACTTCTTGGAACTTGACGAAGTTTGATTGGGCTTAAAATAAGTCTGAACACTTGAAACACCTCATAAACTACGTTCATATTGGAATGAGGCAAACAAATCTTGATACATATGTTACCAGACACGTCGTGCAGACCATTTAGTGAATGCATTTGCTTAAGGTGGGGAGGGAACGCGAGTTAAAGGTGGTATTTTAGAAATGATTATGGCAAAAAATTGTTTGTGCAAATAATAATGTTTCAGTAGAAAGGTTTAGTTTAATTTTCTACATTATATGTATATGTATGTTTGTTATAAATATAATGTAGAAAATATATGTATATATATAAGCATGTCTGGGCTACATTACTCGTAGCCCAGTTTGTGGAAAGTTTAGCCAGTAATAATGTACCGCTGCCCAGGAGACTCCCGAATGTACTAATCTTACATCCATTCCTTGGAAGCACTTTCAATGTCCCGATGAGATGGGGTGATGGTGATAGTGAGTAGGAGGGTGTGGAACCAGTAGAAAAGCTTAAAACTAACTTAAGATTCGGATGGACACCTACTATATAAGAACGATAAAGTTGTGCCGGCTATTGCTTAAAAAATATGCATAGTAACAACATGCGGTTTTTGCATTGCATTAAACTTGTAAATTTAAAATGAACTATATTAATAAAAAAAAGTTACATGTCAATATTTACTTTTTTACAATAAGACGTAATTTCAATTAAATTTAAATTAAATAAAACATGAAATACAATAATATAGTTTTGAAGTTATCATATTATTATAGAGAATAAGATAATGTTCTATCATACACGACAAATATTTATAATACAATAACGGGCACAAAATTTGATATTTTCAAATTAAATCATATCTGAACTGTTGAAAAAGTTCAGTAGCTGCCTAGTAGAAAGCTCTGTCTTCGGAAGCGCCTCTCCCTCTCTTCACCAACCCTCTTTGGCATTCAATATCTTTTCATCTTTTTTTTTCTGTAAGCCATACTACTCCCCCTTCCCTTCCAACATTTATTTCTCCTTCAGGTAAAACCCTGGTCTGGACACTAACTGTCTGTCACCTTGTTACTACTATTACCTCCAAGCCTCGGTTTTTGAAAATGTTCCTGTTGATGTATTTGCATGATCTATGTTAAAAGTTTATTTATAGAGTAGGCTTGATTATGTTTACCTTATCAATAATTTGTGTAACAATCTACAGTGTTTCTTTGATTAGATACAAACTTTTTGTATAGAAATTATGTTTTTTAGCAAAGAAAAATATTCTAGGCGATAATCCCGCAATGGAAACAGAAAATCTGTGTTACTCAACAGGAAACCAGCTAAAAAAATTAAAACACTTTGAGAAACACTACCAAAGGAAAAAGCGAGTTAAAAAATAATACCTATTATGTTACTTTTTTGTTTAGTGTTGGTGTTTGTAACATATATATTACCCGCACCAGTGGTTGAGTAGAATAATATGCTAGTATAGCATTGCACTCTATCGCTTTTGTCGATGAGGTCGAGTTTCGAATCTCGTCCAGGTGAATTAGAGGGGCTTATCACATGTGATTTATCAGTGGTTTGCCATCCTCTCTATGCGCTAATGCAGGATCACTTCCTCTCAACTACCTTGGTAACCAACACGGAAGATATAAATAATAGTTTGTGGGTCATTTATAAAGGATATTGTATTTTAATTATAAATGTTTGACAAAAAAAAAAAACCTACAACAAATCTAACAATATTATTTCCAATATGCCCCACACATTCGGTTAATCGACTAAAATTATACAAAAATTATTATTTGGAATAGGTTAATTATATAAAATAGAATGTAATAAATTAGTTTTAGGGTTATTTTGTCATTAGATCTAAATATATCCCCGAATATCATGTGAATTTCTTGGATGTGATTACGAATACAGATTGGGGGCGGAGGTGGATGTTATTTTCAACATTTGCGCCGGAGTTTACTGACATTACAGCTATAATGTTTGCTTGCATTTGCCAATTTATTTTAAGACATAGTCCCAATAAGTATTTAGTAGCTCACATGATAATAAAAGTGTGTAGGTTACTTTTGTTAACATTTTAAGCTATTTCTATAATGACACTAAATTTAACAGGTTTTGTTTATTTAAGATTCAGATGGATACCTACTTTAATATGAGGTTGATTTTGTCTACTGTACCCCACGAAAAAAAAAACCTAACAATATCATACGTTTTTTTCATCCAATTTAACTTGTAAACGGAATATGAATGATTGCACTAAAAAAATGCAATTTAATATCTACTTTAATACAAGATATATAATTTTATTTTAAAATAAATAAAACTTTAAATACAAAATGATAGTTCAAAACTAAGCATTTTGCTCTGACAAGTAAGAGGATTTTCTACACACAAGACAGTCAAATTATAACGCATTAAACTAATAACTTGACACTATGGGGATGGAGGGGTGAAAAAGGAGAGACTAGACGAAGAGACAAAGGATTTTTTGTGTGTTGTTAAAAGCTTTATTTATGAAATGTCAAGATTTAATAAATTAAAATGTCCCACTAGTGGAAGCTGTGTACCAAATTCAACCTTCTAGATAGTGGGGAAGTGAGTTAAATAAGGACTCTGGTCCACGCAAACAAACGGCAATTTCCTGAATGCATAAACAATTTGGTCATAAAACAATTGATATAACATTCTTTATCAGACATTATCCTTAGACTATGTCACTGCATTTTATATAATAGGCCTCTGTATGGGACAACTTGTTTAATGTATTAGTGTATAAATGTACATGTTCCCCAAAGGAGAACAAAACAAGTATGCCAATGAGTGTACGTCCCCACCCCTTACTCTCCCCTAAGAACTTCATGACCTTGATCGCTGGTGTGGGTGGAGGGGGTCTACGTTCCTTCGTTGGAGGATATGACTTTCATGCTTAATTTTTTCACACTTCATTTAATTTTTCATCCATTATTTCTCCTTCACTCTCACCAAGACATGCCCTTTCAATGAACTTGCATTTACTGTCTTTTTTATTTTATTTCATATAATTAGTTTTGAGTTACTTTAATTATAGTGTTTTTACGTAAAAGGCCTCTTATGGGTCGACACGTAGTTAAAACATAATAATAATAACAATAATAATAATAGTTATTTTAAACATTCTATGGTAAGTTTTCTAACAATAAAGTATAGTTGAAATATGATACTATAATGCCAACTATTGCTTCATTATTTAAACAACTTTTGCCAGGGTCTTTGGTACCTACTATTCTTTCCTGCATCATTGCTCATTTAATCACAGGTTGAGAATTTACCTGTTGAGGAGAGAAGTAACAAACAAATTATGTTTTTACTATGGAATCTGAAGAAAAAATACGTTTGTTTAAAATAGTAATGTTTTTTTAGTCTATAAACAATGTTTCAGTATGCTCATTTTAAACTTATCCAAGATGAATGCTATTTTTTTTTAAAGTTAGATTACTTAATCTAGTATTGAATAACAGTATACCCGCCTCAGTGGCGTAGTTGGCTAACGCGCTAGTCGTGTTGAGCTCGACCGCCAAGGGCGGGGAGATTGAGGTTCGAATCTCGGTCAGGTGAACTGAGGGTGGCTTTTCCTAAATGGTTTTCCACTCTCCCTCCACACAAATGTGGGTTCACTTACTTTAATTCAACCTCACAATTCCCAATCCATTACGAATAGTACTTAAAACGTATAACCCGAACGGGTATAAGACGCGTGCAAATAAAACCCTATTGTTTGAACTATCGGTTTTATTTCATGTTTTGAAACAGTTGAATGAAAAGTACTAAATAATGTCAATTATTGCTTATTCTTTTTAAAAAATATTTATTTAAATAGTCCATTTACAATTTCAAAATTTAAACCCTCCTCCAATAAACATCTACAAATCTAAAAGTGATTATTTAACGTACAGTTTCAATTCTAAAAATGTTTATATACGACTTTAATTTATACTGGCTAACTAGGAATCACACGCCAAAAAATTCCTTATTGAATTATTGTTATTCTATGAAAAATACGTGACTTTAGCGTATGCGTACAACCGAATGTAGTAAGACATGGTTTCTAAAATGATAATGAAATACAGTGGTAATAAATAACTAAATAAAATGTACCATTAATGTAAATAAGATTTCCTTGGTAACTCAAAAAATTTGTACTTTGACAAAATTGGAGCCCTTGTCCTTTGACTTGGACGACATTACTAAAAAACACCGAGATTGCGGCTCGAAAATCCACATACTCCTTAAAGCAGAGTGGGCAAATTTCTCCGAACCACATGGAATCTTGTAGGTCTCTACGGCCGCATGTACAAAACGCTAAATTAACTAAATAATGAACTTTATTTTCACGCAAAAATTGCATATATTAGCTCATAACCATATAAGTTTGATACAAAAAGTAGCAAATAAAATCTAATTCATAAAAAAAAACTAAATATGTTATGTACTCAAATTTGAACTTATCATACCAAATGGTGATTATACTACTTAAAATTGCCATCGTTAAGAATTTAGCAACCGTACCAAAACCCTGCACGATTTGTTTGAAGTCAGATTCAACTTGTTTTGTCCTAATTCCAAAACACTTTGTAAAGATTTGGATTAAGAGATATGTTTTTGCTTTGTTAATTTCAACGCATAAAGTCTGTTCACAAAATAGCAAACAAATAACACAAAATTCTTTCTGGCAAACTTTCAATTTCACTTTTCCTTTCTGTTAGTTTCATATTTAAAAGTCTCCTTCAAGAGCATTTTCTGCTTGAAGATTGATTAAATCAAATTGGACTCATTGATTTGCTCTTCACATGGAACAATAATCGCTTGCTCACTTGTTCTAAATGTTAAAAAATCACGATTATCTATTAATTTGACATTTTTGTTAGTAAAATCAAACAATTTTAAAAATTGCGTGCGGCCTATAAGCGCCAGTGGGCGTAGTTTATACACCGCTGCCTTAAAGATCCCTCATGATACGCTTTTCTTTGGTTTGGAATAATGACACTCGAAAGGCGAAGGAGAGTATTAAGGGTGAGAGGGGTTGATATTGTATCCAGCAACCACCAGTCTGATAGCAACATTTATTAAAAAATAAACAAACGGAGTTTCAGAATCTTAATTAAATAACAAAATTATTAAATAAACCCAGGGAAAATACCCATTACATAATAACCCTAAGTTAGTAGCCGGTACAAAAAGGGTTCACAATTAATAATCTAACGTCTCTTTATTATTGCAGCATCTTACACCTTTATATAACTAAGTACTAATTAATGAGTTGGGATGAAGGGAAAAAAGTAATTAACTATCACAGTGAAAAATATTAAAAACCAAAAATTTAAAAAGTATGCAGCAGTTAATTAAGCCATCACAATGAATTTTTATAACTCTTAAATAGTTTCATACCAATTCCAATAAGAAACCGTAAAAAAAAGAATAAGATAAGGAGAAATTTTAAAACGAAATATAACAAACGATTTAAAAAAAAAAAAACAATTCTGGATAATTTTAAAAAAAAACTTTCACATGGATTTTCGTAGTAAAAGCACACTACATCTGAATGATGATGTCCTAAACACGAAAACAGACACCAAGGAAATTACTGGGAGATGACAAGACGGTTCGTTCCAACATACAGGGGCTAAATAACAATTATAAAAAAAAAAAAAAATTTAAAAGGGAAAAAAAAAAAAAAAAAAAAAAAAAAAAAAGAAAAAAAAAAAAAAAAAAAATAAAAAAAAAAAAAAAAATATTTTAAAAAAAAAAAAAAAAAAAAAAAGAAAAAAAAAAAAAAAAAAAAAAAAAAAAAAAAAAAAAAAAAAAAAAAAAAAAATAAAAAAAAAAAAAAAAAAAAAAAAAAAATTTAAAAAAAAAAAAAAAAAAAAAAAAAAACCCAAAAGAAATTAATTTCAATAACTAAAAGAAAAAAAAAAGGAAATTAAGCTAAAAAAAATTTTAAAAAAATTCTGAAAATCAAGTCAGTGTACCAACGTCCCGATCTTTCAAAACACTCAAACCCGCCCCCCCTTCCTTTTTTGGGGATTCATTGATGATATACAATTTGCAGTTTGGGGAAAAAAAAGTAAGTAAAGGGAGCACGAAAATATTTAAAACCAATAACGCATCAAAAAAATTTTTTTTCCCTCATTCCCTTAATGCCCAAAATGGGATAATAAACTTTTACCAAACCCTTTAGAAAAACCGGGGAAGAACACTGGTTTAACCTAGGAATTCAAAAAAAATAAAGAAAACCTTAAAATTTATTAAAAATTTACTGAAAATAAAAAAAAAAAAAAAAAAAAAAAAAAAAAAAAAGCAAAGCACCAGCCCCGGGTGAGGGGTTAGAAACAGGGACACTTGGAGTAGAGTTTTCCCAAAACCTGGTGGCCCACCCAAAATCTTAATTCAAACCCAAAACCAAAATTTTTGTACCCTTTGAAATAATTCCCCTTTGGGGAAAAAACACCCATGGTATCGGGTGGGAACCCAAACCCCGGGGACCCCTAAGTGTGGGCCGGGTGCCCAAACCACCTCACCACTGGGCCGGTTTCAACAATTAATAATCTCAACCGTTCCTCTTTTTTTTTGCCCCGCACTTACTCCCTTTTCGGGGTTATAAGAAAAAATGTACTAATTAGGCAAAATGTTTGGGGATAAAGAAGGTTAATTTTTAAAAGTACGTTTAACTCCCTTTTGGCGGGGAGCAGCGTGAAAAACTATTTGGGAAAAACCCAAACCTCTTTTTCCCGCCCGGAATTCTAACACCAATCTTTTTGTCATGGGCCCATCAGGTGTAACGCCTTAACCATGGGGCCCAAATTTTTTGGGGTTTTTTAAATCTTCTTAAATTTTTTTTAACCAGAGCCCCTACTGTAAATCCCGGGGGTTTAAAAAAAAATCCACCCGGGTTTAGATTCAGGTTGTCAGTTTTTTAATTTTTTAAAACGGAAATATTGAACAAGCTTGCTTTAAAATTCTTAAATTTAAAAAATAGACTGGGTTCGGGGAAAATTTTTTTTTTTAAAAAAAAATTTCCCTCACTTTGGGTTTTTGCCCTTTACGTGACTAAAGCGGACAGGGGGTGCCCTTTGAATGATGGATTTTTCGAAACAGGGAGCGCATTCTTAAACAGAGCACGCTTTATTGGACGTTTACGCGGGGGGGGGGGGGGGGGGATGACAAAGACTGGGCTTTGTTTCCCAATAATGTATTACCTAGGGAAAAAACCTTTAAAACCTTTTTATACGCTAAAATACAGTCTTTATGTCCCAGAGACCAACCACCACCCAAAAAAACTTTCCAAAATTTCAATAAGGAAACAAAAATTTGGGAATTACGTTAAATTTGGGTTTTTAAAAGTAAAAAAAAAAAGGGCCCAAAAAATGAAAAATTTTTTTTTTCTCTTTGGCACCAATCAGGTGGTCAAATCCAATTAAACCCTTTCTATATATATAAAAAATTTGAGAGGGGGAAAGGGTTTAATTTTAGAGTAAATGTACCCCTTTTTTGGGCATAGAGGGAGAGGGGGAAAAATAATTTGGGACAAACAAATTTAAATACACCCTGTCGAGTTTCCAAAACCCCTCCCCTTCCATGACCAAAAAACTAGTTAATAAACGGGACACCTTTAACCACAAAACCCCTCGCTGCGAGTTTAATTTTTCACAATCCAGCCCCACTTATATTTTTTTTCCATCAAAAACAAAATTACCATGCAACTATTTGCTTTTATTTTTATAGTTTCGCGTCCTACTATCCCCTCGGTCTTATCCCTAACCTTTTAATTACACTAGTGTTTTTGGAAAAAATTAAAGAAAACAAACCCCCTCTTTTGCTTTGGAGAAGAAGGGGAAAATTTTAAAAAAAATCCGGGGATGTTAAATTTCCTCCACGGAGATTTTAGTCAAATAAAAGGTCAAGCTCCCCCACCCCTCAAGGAAGGGATTATAATTTCAACTTTTTGGATTTGGGAAATGGGGGAGGGGGTTTCGATTTTCCCTCCACGGAGAAAATTGGGCCGATAGAAATGGCCCTATTTCCTTTACGACACTCCAAGGAAAAACTTCGCCCCGACTTTACAAAATTGAATAAGAACGAAATTCGTTAACGCTTTTAAAGATTGGGTTTAATTTTAGTTGGGTAAGAACCAAAAGTTTTATAAAAAATTGCCCAAACCTTTTTTTAAAAAATTTAAAATTTAAAGGAACAAAATTAATTTCACACTTGAAATTTTATATTAATTTTAACAGCACGACCACCTGTCCAAGCCAGGGATTTTTTAAATTTTAGGTCACGTGACCACGCCACCGCTCTCTTTTTGGCTGATGGGTTTCCCCCCCCTTTCCCGCGACCCCCCCTGGCCCCCTAAAGGGCCACCCCTCCCTTTCCTGCCCCCCCTTTCCCCAACCTTCCTTTCCTTTTGACCCCCTTCTAGTGCCCAAAAACTTGGTTTTTCTTGTTTATTTGTTTTTTTTTGTATGCCCTTGTTTTTTATTTTTGCTCTTTTGGTTTTTAAAAGTCGGGGAAAGGATTGGGAGGGACTTTGGGAGAAATTTTTATTTTTTTTAATTTTTTGGGCGTGAAAGCCCACTGCCGGGCGCTCCTCCTTCGCATCGCTGGGGAAAACGCTGGGACCACCCTTCTCTGCTTGGCCGCTTAGCGAAGAGGTAAAAGATTTGAGAGGGGTTTTCCCCCCCTTCCCTTTGGGAAAACCCTTTCATGCCCTCAGGGCCCCTACTTTACATTGCCACAGCACAGAAGGGCACAAAATTACATTTACTGCCCCCCCGCCTTTTTGACCCCTTTTTTACATCACCGCCCCCCAAAATTCATCATCCCCCTTTCTTCGTGAGATCATATGGGTCAACCCACTCATGGGGGAAAATTTGGATTCAAAATAAACCCAGAAATTTTTTTAAATTTTTGAAAGAGAGTGCCAATGCCCCTTTGGGCTGAAGCCCCCATGGCCACCAGACACATCAGTCACGGGCCTTCTAAAGGGGTCCGGGTTTTTTCCGCTGTGCTTCCCCCCCCCCCCCCCAAGGCTGCTTACCGCTTCGGTTTTTGGCCTTCTAAGGGGCCCCGGTTTTCCAATAGCTTTCTAATGACAACTCTGGGGGGAAAAAATTAAATTTCCCCCCCCCCCCTTTACACCAAATTAGATGAGCTTTTATATTTAGACGGCGGGGCAAAACCAGGATTTGAACCTAGTATCCTTACAGGGCTAATGCCCTTTTAGAAGGGCCCGGGTTTTTCCAAAACCCCCCCCCCCCCCAATTGTCCCGGGTTATCAGGTAAAGGTACACGCTTTTAAACTTCAATCGATCACCGGGCCCATCTATTGACCCCTTAACCAGCCCCAAACGATGCAAGAAAACAATGCTTTGGGTGAGGGGTAGTTTTGCTACCCAATTTATAACGGAACAAAACCTTTTTCCCCCCCAAAAGCCACTTAAACAACAAAAAAAATAATTTAATTTTCACAACAAAAATTTTTCGGAATAATATTTTCCCTTTTTCTTTAATTCATGGGGAATTTTTTTAAATTTGATAACGTGTTTTAAAATTTTTGGGGCAGCATTTTTTTACGAAATAATATAAAAACCCTCTTTCAAAATTTTAAAAGGGGGTAATATTGATTTTAGAAACTTAATTTAAGTTCCCCAACTATATTTTGAAAAAATAAATAAAAACTGCAACATTCTTAAGTAATATCAGGCTGAGGAAGATATAAAATTTCCTGCATTTGGGGGGGACGGAAAAAGTGCACAGTCCCCGGGGGATTCAATACCCTCTCCCTCTCCCGTAATACCCCCCCCCCCAAAAAAGTTAAGTTTATCGTTTTTGGGAAATGCGTTTTACTCCCCATCAGGGGGCAAAAGGGACTTTGACGATGAGGGAGGAAACCCGGGCCTAGTCCCAAAACCACGATTATAAATTTGGGAACAATCTTTTCCGGGAAAAGTGAGATAAGAGATGTTTTTTTTAACCAGGCAAAAGGTTTTAACGGCATTTGCCGGGTTTTTTTAAAAATGTGAAGAAATTAGCGTTTGTTGCCCCCCTAAGGATTTTAAACCCCCTTACGTAAAAGGGCAATATTTGAAATTCCCACATTTGCGTGTCTTTGGGACAACGGAACCCCCCAAACCCCAAATCTGGTTTAATTTTTACCCAATGAGAGGAAAACAGAAAAAAAAATTTAAGTGAAATAGCATCTTTTTCACCGAGAGGAAATTTTAAAAGGGCCAACCCCTTTTTATTTATACTTACCCCAAACCTTGAACCTAGATAGGGGTTTAAACCCCCCGGACTTTTTTTCCCAACAATATGGGTTTTGGAAATTTATAACACAAATTTTCCTTTTGTTAACCCTTTAAAGGACTCAACCCCCTACCCCCTCCCCTCACAGGGGAGACGTATACCCCATTTGCACTTTTGGGATCCCTCAAGCCGGACACCGGGAAAAGACCCCCAAACCTTGGCGAAACTAGGTGAATAAAAAAATAACTGAAAATAGACGCCTATTTACGTGAAACGGGGCAAGCCTGAGGGTGGAAACAATATTTCAACCAATAAAAACTTCCATTTTTACATGGGGAACCCAATTGAAGAAAAATTAAAAGACCTTAAAAATCATTAAAATTCTGTCTTTCCAAATTAATAATTGCGACCGAAAAACCAATAATGATTTTCAAATTGCTGGAAAAATTTGCAAATTAAGGAATTTTTTAAAACTTTTTGTAAAATTTTGGGGGGGTTTAAACTTTTTTGGCTTTTTAAAATGCCCCTTTGGGGTTCCAGCTTTTAAAATTTTTTTCTTTGACAGACTTTAAAGAAAAAGACAAACCCCCCAGTTTGGGGCAATTCAACCGTTTAAGGCAGATACCCCAAACCCTTTGAAATTTTTCCCCATTACCGGGGAAGGGGAATTTGTTTGGGCGGATGGCACGGGTCCAGGGGGTTAAAAACCCTAAGGGGCCCTGTTTTAAATTTTTAAAGGGGAAAAGCCCATTTTTTTTCCCACTACTACGTAATTATTATATATTTTTTTAAATTTTCAAATACGGGGATCCGTACGAGCTTAATAAAGAGCTGAGGGAGCTCGTAGCACCCCCTGGGGGTTTGATACGTGTGTGGGGGCCCCAAACACCGGAGACGGGCTTTGCTTTTGGGGGTTTCGACCTCCTTTTTTCATTTGGGTGCCCCAATCTAGCGCGATGGGCCTTCACCCCACTTCCAGGCGCCACCCCTCGGGGCCCTCTTGAGGGGCCCACTGGATATGTTTAACCCAAAATATTGGGGGTAAATTGGATTTTTATAACCAGCTGATATGTAAGATTGAAAATTCCTCTATCTTAACCCCGTCTACAAAAAAACAAAAACTAAACCACATTTTGGGGGAAAATAGCCCATTTTTTTTACCAAAAATTTTAAATTTAGTTTTCCTTTTCTCACAAACTCCCGTTTTTGCCACATATCAACTAAAACCTTTGTCAATACCCCTTTTTCCCAAGTTAAACCCAAAAAGAGTAAAAATAAAAATTGGCGTTTTAGCCCACGTTTGCATTGTTCTGGATCAATTTTTGGGCCGTACCTTTTAACCCTCTTTTCATACCATTTTTTAAAACCCCCAAACTTTTGGGTTTATTTGGGTTTCAATTCCAGACAGGGTTTTAAAAAAAGATGTTTTGGAAAAAAATTCAATCAGGGGACTTTTTTGGGTGGAGGTCATAGTATGGAAATTTTATGATTTAAAAAAAACTGCCCCAACTTTAGACGGGTAAAACATAGTGAATAAAAATTAAATATTTTATTTAAATTTCTCCCCAAGAAGAACAAAAAATTTGGACCATTTAAATACCTTATTTAAAGTTTAGTTTTCTTGAATAACAGGGGTTTTGTGGACCCTTTAACCTTAACCGTTGGGATAGCATGCCTGAAAACCAAAAATTATTGTCCCGGTTTTTTTTTCCCAAAAAGGGTTAAAAAGGGTTTTGGGTAAATTATAAGTAAGTGGACGGGGTTTTGTGAATGTTCAAGTCTAGACATTTTAAATGAATAAAAAATGACACTGCTTTAGTTTGGGAAAAACAGTAAAGGGAAAAATTAAATGTTTCTTTTCCCTTTTCCTAAAGCTTAATTCAACCTTTAAAATAACTTTCAAAACATCAAATTATTTTAAAAAAATTTGTGAAAGGACATTTTTTCCCCCTTTAAACTTTTTTTAAAAAGGCTAGTTTTTTCCAATCTTTTAGCACGGTGTATTAAATTTGGGTTATTTATCGAAATAACAGAGGGGTATTGAAGTAATTTTGGAGTCAAAAAAAATTTGGGGGTTAAACGGGTTACTTGCCCGAAATAACAAATGGCTTTTTAATTTTCCAATTTAGGGGTAAATTTTTTTTTGCACTTTCTGGTCAGTTATTTTATTTTAGTTTAGACTAGTTTTTTAAAAACTGTTTAAATATATACGGGCTTTTTAAAATTAAAACCGGGGGAAAATTTATTTTTGAGTTTTTACCCTTTAAAATAAAACAAAAATAAAAAACCCTAAATATTTTTTTGGGTTAAATTGGCAGGGGCCCGGGATCGTTTCCCCGGGCAGGGGAAAATGTGGGTTTAAAACCTCTATAGGATTTTTTAAAACTCCCCTTAAATGTTTTTTTGTATTTTAAAAAATTTTGCGTTTTGCAAAAGCCAATTATATGATTTTAAAAGGGGTTAGTTTAGACTAGTTTTAAAAAACTTTTTTAAGTATAAAAAATTCAAATAAAACCCAACATAATAAAGAAAGGGGAAAATTATAAAGGTTGCTTTAGCCGATTAAAAAAAAGAAGAAAACCCCCTAATTTTGGGTTTGTTTAGGCCGGGGGTTCCCGATTAAATTTCCAGGGTCAGGGGTAAAAAATTTGGGTTTTTAAACGACAAACTGTTTTTTGTATTTTTCCCTAGGGTCAATTTGTATTTTATTAAATGCACACTTTTTGGAAGGTTCATCTTGTTTCCCGGGGCCAAGGATAAAAATTTTGGGTTTTAACCTTTAAAAGGGGATAAAAAAAATTTCGATGAAATGTATTTTTTTTCACATCCCTTTGGGAAAAAACCCGGGGTTTCGATTCCCTACAGGGCAAAAAATGTATTTTTAAAATTTTCATAAAAAAAAATTAACTGAAAGGACTGAAATTTTTTTAAATCAACTTTGCGAATGGTTATAAATTTTAAATCAATGTAACAGCATATTATTTTTTACGGATCATTTTAACGCGAAAAGTTCTCAAAAAAATTTATTTTTAAAAAATTGTTTATGTTTTTGTTTTTTTTGGGGTTTAAATTTTTGATGGGTTTTTTCCCGGGGGATGGGGTTTTCCGGCGTCACCACGGGCCGTGTCTCCCATTCACCCCAAAACCCCAGCAGCAACCTCCTCCCGCCAGGGAGTCGGGGTTCACGCCAAAAGCGGCGGTGAGGCAGATGGGGGTCCACTTCCTTTACCCCCCCAGGGGCATGACCGCCCATCTTCGCACCCCAAAAGGGTTTAAAAGTGGCCCTAAACCAATTGGGGGCTTCCCCCCAAGGCACCCCTTTTTGAATCGTCGGGGGGAGAATTAAGCAATTAGAGCTTTTTTTAAAATGGGGCATAAATTATAATAAATTAAAGGGATCCCAGAGAGCGATGGTGACCTAAAAACCTGGTTTTGGGGAGCAAAACAATGTTTTTCAGGACGTCTCCAATCACGGCGTTAGCCCCGGGAAATCACGTAATTTTAACTATTAGTCAACACAACCCCGCGTCAATATCTGGGTTTTTTTTCATTTGGGGCCGGGCAGATCAGCATGCTGTGTTTTTTTAAAATGTAGAACGAGTGTTAAAAAAGCAATGCTTGGGTTCCCAATTCGCCCCACTTGAAAAACAAGTTACACCACTTTAAAGAACCGCGTGGGAGGGAAATTCAAAAATTTGCTATAAACTCTCTCCCCCCCTTTAAACACATATATCAGTAAAAAACGGGGGGAAATTTGGGCCCGGCTTTATCACAAAAGCCCAAGCCCCTTTTAAAAAAAAAGGGCGGGAAAAAGGGCGATCTTGGGGGCCAAAGGTTGAAACTACAAAAAAAAAAAAACAAGTTTCTCTTTTGGGCCCGTTTCTACTTGAAAAAATTTATATAAAACAAACCCCACCTTTTCTCTAGGGCTGCTTTTTTTTGCATCAAAAACCAAGTCCCCAAACAGTTTGTGTTTGTACCTAAAAAGCTATTTTCCCCGGGTTTTAACACAAGAGACCAATTTCCCACCTTCTTTTCACAGTATAGTGTACATTTTTGGGGAGTAAAAATTTTTTATTTTTGTTTAAAAAATCTTTCTTTTGGTAATATAAAATTGCCCCATCAATTTTTTTTAAGTTTTTAAAAAGGCATATTTTTTTAAAATTTTAAAATGTCTGATAGAAGTAGAAAGTTTTGAGTTTATTTAAGAAGAAAGAAAACCCATTTAATGTCAAAAAGCGGGGGCACGCTTTTGGGGTTTATTTTTTCCATTGAAAAAACTCTTTTTTTAATAACAAAAAAAAATTTTTAAAATTTAAAAAAAATTTATTATACATTATCAAAATAATGAAATTAAAGTTTTTCCCTCATTTTAAACATTATAGAAACCTACCCTAAGCTAATTTCAATTTAAAACAACATTGTTGTAATCTTTTTTTTTTATAGTTAAATTAAAAACTAAAACTTTAAATTTTTAGTAATTAAAAGTATTGTTGAAATTAAAACCCTTTGGAAGACAACTAATTTTTTTAAAACTCAAATGAAAATTTTAATTTTAGTTTTAATAACAAATAAACTCACAAAAAATACAACTAAACAAACAAATTTCTTGCTATTAAAAAAAATCACAGGTATAAAATAAAGGCTTATTTTTTTGACAATATCACGATTTTTTACCCAAAAAATTTTCAAAAAATATTTTTAAACACTTTTTGGAATGACTTAAAACCAGTTAGGGGACCTTATTAAAAACTTAAAAAGGAAATTTTTTTAAATTGATGTTTTTTTTTAGCTGGATACTTTATTGCCTGTTATAGTAATTTTTATAATTTATTTGAACATTTTTCAAAAATGGTAATAACACTTAAAATTTTATATCATGGGGTAAATAAAGGGCTTTGGGGAAATTCAAATGTTAAAAATAGAAAGAGGGAGGGGAAACTTTTAAATTAAAAAACCACCAAATCTTTACCCTTTTTGGGCAAAGACCCCCTTTAACCACGGAAAAAGCTACAATTTTCCCCATTTTGTGGGTATTTTTACAAAATTTTTAAGATTTAAAAATACGGAAAAATTTTTAATGTATTGAATAGCCCCAGTTTTTTTTTAAACTAAGTAGATTAACAAAAATATTTAATGTAAAACAACAGGGTTATGGGCCCCAAACCAATATTTTTTTCATCCCTATCTAAGTGCAGCTTTATTTTTTTCACAGATGGAACCCAGGGGCACCCAAAATTAAATGAGGGTTTTTGAGTTTGTTTTCTGAATCCCCATGTGATCATTTAGGGGAAAATCTTCTACCCCAAAAACCCAAATAAAAATTGATTGCATTGATTTTCCATCAAATTGTAAAATGGGTTTTAAAAAACTTGGCTTCGTCCAACTACAATCAGGCCCCATTTTTTTAGTGGAAACGCAAAGGGGTTTTTTCTGATCGCAAAAAATTTTTCCCAGACAAACACCACTTTTTCAGACAACAAACCAAAAATTTAAAAAAGGGCTATGAATTTTAGATAGCCCGAAAAATTTGGGAATCGAGAGGACAAAATTCATCCTTAGTGAGAAACGGGTTTGCTTTACCCTAAGTACTAAAATTAAATTGTGGGGCTGAGTTCAAACAGTTCCCGGGTAAAGATGCGACCCCCTCAAATAATCAAAATTAAAGATCTACACCCGAAAAAATCTCTTGATGACTTTTTCTGACCCTCAGATAGCCCCCCTAATAGAAAAATTTTTTGGGCCCTTTAAAAACAGTTCTCTTGGTAAAATCTGACCTCAAAAAACCTTATTTAAAGTGCTGCCCGCCAACAGATCTCTTGAAGAAAATATTCGGACCCCCAGCCCGTTCCCATGAGGGAAAAATTTTCGCCCTTTTCAGAAGCTAAAAAAAAAATGCGACCTTCAAACTTTTCCCCTTTCCCTTTAAAGGAAAATCAACCCTCAACTGGAAAGACCTAAGAAACCCGAAAAGCGAAAAATTATTCATCATCAAGAAGTCTAGAAGAAATTTTGTCAAAAAAACAAAGATACAAAATCAGCGAGGGAAAGGGGGGAACCCAGAGATTTTTCAGAGTTTATAACTGAAAAGCAGGGGGAATAAAAAAAATAAGTGTAAAGGAAAAGGGGAAAAAGGATTTTTAAAAAATTTTTTAAATTTTGGGACTCATTTTAGGAAAAGGCATTGTATATGAGCATAGGGTTTCTTTAAAACCAATTGTTAAAAAAGGGAATAAAGATTCTGATAGAAAAATTATTCTAGAGATACCCTTTTGGGGGGCACTTAGCGGTTGTCAAACAATTTTTTTGCAACTTTGAAAATTTTTCATCATGCATTTTTGTTGCAAAAATTTTAAAAAAAGACAAAACATTTGGGAAACGATAGTTATTAAAGACAACGGGGGAAATGCGGAGGACGAAAAAAAATAACATCACAGCAAGAACTTTAATTTTTTGGCCCACAAAAAACCCAAGAACCCCAAATTTACAAATCACATTTTTCGCGATCCAAGACGAAAAAAATTTTTCCCCCTATAAAACACCCTTTCTTTGTTTGTACCCCTAGGAAATAAAAGGGAACAGTAAGCCTTTTTTCGTTTTCAACATATAAAAAAGTATTTTACAGCCATTTTAAAAACTTGGAAAAGAAAACCACTAAAAAAGACACCTGCAACATGGGGGATTTCTTTTGGCAAAAAAAACCCTTTGGCAAAATTTTTATATCAAAGCTGACCCTTGAAAAAAGCATGTAAAAAACCATAATGAAGAAAAATTTGCAAAAGATTTGATGAAAGATGTTTTGAGGAAAGCTAAAGAAATCCCTGGCCTAGAATGCTCATTTTTTGATATCAAAGACCCTCCCTTCCCCCCAAAAATTTCGACCCATTTGGTTCTAGAGGGGATTTTTTATGGTTTCTATAATTTGGGGTGTCCATTCGGGCCCCTAAAAAAGAATTTTTGTTACCTTTGTTTGAAGGAGAGGCGGGTAGAGGCGCACAAGAAATAGGCCCCATCCCCTTAAAAAAACCCATTTGAAATAAATTTTAGGAAAGAAACGGGGGATTTGATTTTTTGGCCCGACCGTGCGGAGGTAAAAAACCAAAAATATAAAAATGATCTTAATGCAAAAGGGCTAAAGGAGCAACATGGGCTCAAATTAAGAAAAAAACATTTGTTTTCTCATCCCCGGACACAGTTTTTTGCCCAATGTTTCATTTTTTGGGGAGAAAAGAATTCCCTTTGAAATTTCCCAACAGCGCATGAAACACGCCTGGATGCCCTATATAAACTTTTTTTAAAGGCGGTAGGGGAAAAAAACCAAGGTTTTTTAGAAGGGGAAAAAGATTGACTTTGTGGAACAAGTACGCTTAAACCCAAGCATCAAAAACAAAAGAAAGACATTAAAAAAAACCCCCGAAAAATTGGCCAAAAAAACTCGTAAAATTTTGTGTTGTTGACAAGAACCCATTCGACTTTTAAACATGACAGCCCTTCAAGGGGGGGGGGGGGGGGAAAACAAGAAAAACCTTATTTAAAAAACGATTGGGTCGCCCACCCTTTTGGGAAATATAATTTTTTGCCAAAACTTTTTTCACTCGGCCAACGGAAAACCCACCAAAAATTCCAAAAGCTAAACACATCAAAGAAAATTTGCACCAAATACCTTCAGATGCTAAGAGTTCTATCAAATATTCTCTAAAAAAGGGGAATTGAGGAACAAAAGACGGATATAAAGGGGGGCCACTTGTTTTTTTTGTTGAAGAAGAAAGCTAAGCATTAATTTTTTAGCCTAAAAAAAATTTTAAAAAATTAAATTTACTACTTTTTCACTTTTTGTATTGTTTCTTTTTTTAAATTTTAATTTTAATTAAATTTAAAATAAATAAATGTCTAAACAAAGCCCAATATTATATTGTTTTTTTGGAACTTATTTTTTAAATTCCCCTATAAAATTTTTTATAGTTTTTCAATAAGAGACAAAAATGACAAAATGGGGCATTTTGGTTTTTTGTTTATCCCAACAAAATCCACAATGGAGTCAAAAGCAATACAGACAAAAGGGAAAAATTTCAATAATCTCCTTTTTTAAAACTTAAATTTAAAATTTGTTTTTACCTAAAAAATTAAAAATTAAGTTATTTTTTAAAAATGAAATGGAAAAAAAAATTAAAAAAAAAAATTTTATAACAATTTTTTACTTAGATTTTAAAAAAAAAGGGTTTTTTTAAACTAAAAACTTTTTTGGGTGGTTTTTGGGGTCTGTTGATGCAAACGGCCCCAATTTTACGTTTCCCAAAAGGGCTACAAAATTCCCTTTGCCCTTTTCATTGGTTTTCCCCAATGCTGTAGTGACGTTTAAAAGAAACCAGGATCATGGGGGGAACACCGTTAAACAAATCAAAATTTTTCGCCCTATTCAAAGTTTCAAGCGGGGAAACCCATGCCGAATCCCCCGGAATCTGTAAAAAGGTGGAAAGGGCAATCACGAACTGAAAAAATTTCCCAAACATACCGTTACAAACAAAATCACATATTTAATAACCCGGGGGGGAAAGGGTCATATAAGTGGCCTCTCCTCCCCAACTTTCCCCTTAAAAGGTCTACCTTAATTTGTATTTTTAAAAACGAAAATCAAAACCTTTTTTGACGTCATAGCATTTTTGACACCTTTGGAAGTGGGGATACTTTTCCCCCAAAAAAAGGGCCGTGTCCATTTAAACTTTAAAGGAGCGCCAAATGTGAATCCACATGAAAAAAGGGGCTGGGGTTTAAAGATTTGGGCGCTGGAAATTATAACCAAAAATGCCCGGGTTTTGAAAAAGGTAAAATTTCCCTCGGTAATTTCAAAAAAGGTTTGTGAGGCCTTTTGGGCAATTTTTAAGTTTGGAAAAGTCCAAATTATTCACACGGGGATTTTATAAAATTTTTTTGTATGTATAGATACATATCGCCTTTTGGTCTTTTCGCTAAAATTAAAGAAACCCCCCCCCAAGTCGTCACGGGAAAAAGGGAGCTTTTTAATGTTTGTTTTTTCTATATTTTAAAATGCCGACAAGAAACTTTTCCGGGGTGGTAAACCACGTACCTGAAAAAAAAAAAAAAAAAAAAAAAAAAAAAACAAAAAAAAATCCAAAACCCTTTTTTCGTACAACTTTTTGGGAAAGGGCATTCCTCATATGGGATGTAAATGCCCAAACTTTGCACTGAATGGGGGGGCAAAGGACCAAATATTCAAGGATTCAAAAAAACCACAATGGCCCAAACTTTTCGGTTTTATAGAGCAAATTAAACAAAAAAAATTTAAAGTATCACCCCCTGGGCCCATAATGCAAAAAGGCTATGAAAAAATTTAATTTTAAAATATATAATGGGTTAAAAAGGGACTCCGCGCAAAAAAGAAGGGTGGGAAAATCAGTCCATGCGTTAGGGCCCCGGGCTCCACTTAAATTGACTCGCTGAATTTTTCCCTGAGTTTTTGTCCAAAAATGCCCAAAAAACCCGGGAAATTGAAAAAATTTTTGGCCAAGGAAAAACCCCCCCAATTTTTAAATAAAAAATAAAACTTGGGGGTTGGGGTTTTCCCTTCCCGCCAAGGAGAACTACGCTATCGGTGAGATTCGGTTGGGGGAAAGGGAAACATTTTGAGAAGGGTTTTACATTTGGTCAAAAAAAAATTATGGTTTTTTTGTTTTAAAACCGCGATTTTGGAACTGTTTTGGCGTGAAAGATGTAAGATCTTTGGGAAAGGCCTGCCTGCATTTTAGAGATATGCTTATGGAAAAGCAAATTTTGGATCATTTCAGAGAGGCATGGGGCATCGCAGGGGGGTAAATTTTGGTGTACCACTGAAGCCACCCGAAAAGAAACCACCCGGTATCACCCTAACAAAGACCAACAATCGCAGCCCTTTTGTACATACACTTCTGGGGGGCCCACAACGCGTTGACTCTCTCCTTCCCATGGGGGAAAACGGCCGTGAGGAATATGGGGTTTGGGGGCAACGGGTAGACAGCGTTGTTAAATCAGAGATACCACCCCCAAACTTCCATTTTCCTGAGGCTTTTATCTAAACGATCCCCTCTTTTTTTCCCGACGGGAAACACAATGGAGACGCCTATGAAGTGCCCAAAGGCTTGATGGAAAAATTTAAGAATATAAGCTAAACTTTTCGGGCAGATGTGGGATTGTACGTTAATTTGATGAAACACACAGAAAAGACTTAAAAACAATTTGCCTCCTGCACGAGCTGTAGACAAGGACCCTCATCCCCGGGGGGCCCTTTTTTGGTGGGCGTAAAAAATTTACCCAAAAAGGTTCCCCCGAAGGGGAGATCTTTCTTGTGGAAGGGGAAAACAAGTACTTTTGGGTTGTGTTCATTAATCCTTACGTTTGCAAGTAAAAATTCCCATCGCCACCCCAAAATTTTTCTTGGGAAACCCAAAATTGGGTTCATAAACAAAATAAAGGCATTTCCAAAGCATCCGTAATTTCCCCATCGGGGTTTTTTTTTGCCCCCTTTTTCCTACATGGATCAAGACAAGTTAAAGTTAACTTTGCAGGAAACACGGAGAGGAAAAAAAAAAGCCCCATGTTAGCCCCAACGACAAAAAAATATCGCTGGGTTTAGAGGGGTCTGGGGGATTTTAAAAGATCTTGGAAACCGTTTAGAAAAGGGTACACGGTTTTAAGCATACACAAAGTGGGGGGATTAAATGTCCTGATTACGAACGCAAACACGTTCGGGCTGATTATTTCCAAAGGGAAAATTTATACTTTTTTTTAAAATTATAAAAAAGCCAGGGATGGCCAAGGGGGTGTACCCACAAGATTTAAAGATTTGCTTATATTTTAAAATTTTTGAGGAAAGGGGGGGGGGTTAGTTTGTATCGGCCCCTGTTTGGGAAAAATCCTGGGCCTGCATTCTAATCTAAACTCTTTTTTAAAATTTACTATGGGGGAAATTTGGGGAAATCCCCCATCAACCCCACGTACCATTTTTAACGACCCAAACAGGGCATCCACAAAATACCTTACGGTTTTCACCCCATTAAACCCTGAAAAGCGCATTGATGTAAATGAAGGTTATGGTTTTCCCAATGAGAAGGAGGGGCCCTGACGCGGTACGTCCTAACCTTTAAAACATTTTGGGGAAGGGAAACTACACGAAAGCTATTTGGGTAAGTTGCACTTATACACATCCTTGGGAAAAATTGGGGGACCGCTTTTTTTATTACGATACAGATACGCCCATATACCCCAACGCCCAGGCAATTGGAGTCCACGGCCAAGAATTTTTTTAGGTCCGATAAACCCCACTGATGAAACTTTAAGATTACGGGGCCAAAATCAACAATCGCCTTTATCTGGCGGCCCCCAAAAATTTCCTTTCCGAGTTTTTTGTTGGGGGCGATCCTTCCAAAAAAAAAAACGTTGTGTAAGGGTATCGCGGGATCACCCAAAACTACGACAATTGGGGAAAGAGTTAATTTTGAAAGTTTTTAAAGGGGATGGGCACCGAACAGCCACGGAAAGATAAAAACACAAATAACGAACAAAATTGTAAAAAAGGTCTCACTGTAAGTACCTTATAACAGAATAGAATTTTTTTCGGCCCAAGTACAACAAATGGGGTCTAACCGAGGGTTTTTATTTTTCTGTTTGGGGATCAAAGTCCGGGGAAAAGCACTCCCACCCAAAAAAAAGGGGGATCATTCAGACGGGCCGGGTTAATCATATTTTTTTTTTTTTTTCACCCATAGAAAGGGTTTTTCTGGGAAACCATTTTTCAAAAATTTGAATATTTTTATTCATTTTTTTTTCTGCATAAAAGAAAGCATAAATTTTTAAATTTAAATTTTTTTATAAAACCCGGGGTACTTTTTTATATTTTTTATCTGACAGTACCTTCCCCTTTACAAACCCGTTTATTTCCCAGTCAAAAAAATTTGTTTAATTTTATATATTTTATTCTAGTCAATTTTATTTTTTTTCCTTTTTACAATTTTAAAATTTAAAAACCAAACCCGGTTTAGTACATATATTCAAATACCTTTTAAAAATGGATTTCCCTTTAAATTTAAAACCGACCACTAATCCCCCCTCGACTCATGAAATTAATTTTTTGTTTCCTCTGCCCCCTAAACGTGTATAATTTTTCTTCAAGGGTAAGATACTTCATAACTTTCATATTTTTAAATAAATTTTTCAAGTACACTTTTCCTTTGCGTGGCCAAATTTCTAAAACTTTATTTGTGTGTAAAAAAAAAATTCCAACAAAACTTTTAAAGGTGGAAATTTTATTTTATAAACTTTTTTTTTTTGGTATAAAATAAATATTTTCAAGTATACTTTTGATGGTGGAGATGTATTTTTTATAAACTTTGATTTTTGCAAATAATAAAACCATATATACTTTTCATGGTGTGAGATATAAATTTTGTAAAAATTTTATTTTGTGTAAATAAATTTTTCTAAGGGATACTTTTTTTACGCGTTACCCCCTATTTTTAAAACTAGATTCGTGTAAATAAAAAAAATAATTCCCAGGAATTTTTTTATGGTGGGGATCAAAATCCCAAAACTTGGGGGGTTTGGTAAATAAATATTCCAAGTTGTAACACTATGGGGTTAATTCCCCGAAAATAATATTGCTGTGGGGAAAAATTTATGTTTTTGTATATCCCGTGTTCCCAAACGCCTATCATCACTGTACGGGAAAAGATTTCCGTTTAAAACCCCTGTTTAAATTGGGTCCAGGGGCCAGCACTAATTAAATCGGATAATTTTAAAAAATTTAAAAAGAGAACTATAGATGGGTTTTGATTAAAACACCTTTTAAACCAAATTTCACTTTTAATTGCTTATACATACTCCCCCTTAAATTTATTTATTTCAATGCACACTTGTGATATTAACGTAAATTTTATTTGTTTGTGTTTTGGGTTTTGAGAGCCAAAGTATTTTTAGCAAAAACCCAAACCCCCTTTGAAGATTATTTTTAAAAAATCAGAAATCTCTCTGAGAAATCATGTTTTGGTTTACCGTTTTGGTCGTCATCAAGAAAACAAGACATCGGACTCCCAAAAGGGGGCGCCTGTCCCCACCTATCCCGGGGGTGTCTTTGTGATGGTGGGGCCTCTTTAAAGTCGACTTTTTACCAACGGGGGAGGGGGTTTTGACACCCCTTTTAAACGCTATTGCAACGATTTTTATTGAACACTCGTCATGGGTGAAAGCCACATCTTTTTAAATAGGGATGTCATCGATACGAACAATCTATGGGAACGCCTTTAGAAACCTGGACCTTATCTTTCCAAAACGTCAAAGTCGTCATTTAGACATTACTGCTGGATTGGGCAACAAAAAAAAATTTTTCCAAACCCTCTAAGAGACAAATATAGAAAAAAGTATTTTAAAGAATAATGGCATTCTTGTAAAATTTTAAAAATTTAAAAATTATTTATGATGTCTGTCCCAAACCCTTAATATATGTCGTAAAACCTTTAAAGTTTAATAAAAATGTTTTTGTAATATCGTGGGATTTTTCAAGAAAAACCCTTCCTTCCCCCTTTACCGTGAATACAAGCCTCGACTTGTTAGGGCCCTCAAACTGAGGGATCAAACATGAACAGGGGCCCAAAGACTTTTTTTACTAACACGTGGTTTCAAGGCCACGATCTATCCTGTATTGTTTGGGGCCCCCAAACTGACGCCCGCATCAGGGAAAACCCATTCAACATCATTCAAGGTCGTGTCTCAAATTTCTCGACCCACAAACTGGGGCCTTCATCAAGGGGGAAAAAAAAAATCATTTTTTTCCCCAAAAGAGGGCAGGGGGGGTGGTTTAACCCCAAAAAACCCCTTTTCTGAGGGGAGGGGTTCCAGATCAATAACCTAGCCACGTTTCAAAAGTCCAAAGATATATTTTCCCGTATTTTCAAGGGCACCAAAAAGGCCCAACAATCAGGGAAAAACCCCAAATTTTTAAAATAATTCAAGGTCTTTCCCCACATGTTTGTCAACCCGCTAAACTGGCACCTGTCACAGGAAAACCCATTTCCACATAGGGGGTGTGGAGGTTTTTTTGCACATATCTCAAAGGAGGGGTAGTTTTAGTGAAAGGAAAGGGGCCCCAAGGCAGGGGGGAAACCCCTATTCTCAAAACTCTTCACACGCTCCCCCTCCGGAGAGTTTTTTGCTTTCCAAAGCTAGTCTGCGCCCCCACGCCGTGGACTGCACGCCAATAAATAAATAAAAAACCCCACCCAAATTCCCAATTTCCCCCAATCCAGACATAAAAAAAAAACCCAAAGAACCCCAAATAAAAAACCATGACAAATACATAAATCACCATTGAGTACAAATAAAAAACAATAGCAAACATTAAAAAACAAAAAAAAAACAAGAAAAAAACAAGTACCCAAAATGTTTTAAAACAAAACAAACATTCCGGAACACCGGGAAAAGGGGGGCAAAGGAGGGGGGGGGTCCGGGGGGGGGGGGAAATGAGGGGGTCAGGGGGGCAGGGGGGGGGGTGTCAGGTGGAGGGGAGGGGGAAACCAACACTAATGAGAGAGTTTAGGGGCATGGTACTTTACCAAATTCAACCATTTCCCGGCCGGACAGTGTCTTCCCAGCTAATGTTTTTAAATTAGATTGGGGAAGAAACCTTTAAACATATGTAAAAAATTAAAAAACTATACAACTATAATCCAAAACCCTTTTAGGTGTCCCTTGAAGGAAATCAACCCTCCCCCCTTCAATTTCGCCCCCCCCTGCCCAAAATGAATTTACTAGACCCCCCCTCCCCCCCCTCCCAACCCACCAAGTGAAAGGGAATCGACAGCTTTCGGGAGGAAAATCGAACACGCCCCAAAAATCACCTTTTAAAAACCCGGCTTTTAGATTTTAAAAACTGACTTTCCCCCTTTACCACAAACTTTCAAAACGATGGTGAAATATTCACTTTTGTCCCCTTCCCCTTTTGGGTTTTTTAAAAGAAAATATAAATGTGACTTTTACGCCACGTAATTTCACCCAACGGGGTTTTACCCAACTGGAAAAGATTTTACTTCTATATCATATTCTTTCCTCCTGTCCCATGAAACCCAAAGGGGAAAGCTTTCAAAAAGGCCGGGAAAATTTTTTGGATACGAAAAGTTTATGTTCAATCAAGCCGGGGTTGTACGCGGGTTTGGTTTTTTCCAAAATATGTTTTTTCACCAAAATGTTTTTTCAAACCTTTCTCCACTCAAACTTCCCCAATTTTTCAAGGCCCCTAGCTAATTAAATTAAATTAAAACGTTTTTAAAATAAATTTTGAAAGGTATTTAACAAACAAAAACAATGTTTGGGAAAGGGAAATGTCCCCGGGGGACGGGCCCCCTCCCCGCCTCTCGAAAATTTGTTTTTCCCGGGCTGGGTTTGCTACATTTGAAATTTAAAAAAAAACACGTGTTAAAAAAATTAAAACATTAAACTTTCTGGCCTTTTTTTTTCCCATTCAAAATTTAAAATCTTTTATTAAGTTTTTCGTTATTGAGTGCAAATTTAAAATAATTATTTAATAAAACAGCCAAATATAATAAAGGGAATAAAGTAACACCGGGTACCACGTTTTTTTTAAATAAAAGGTGATATTTTAGGGGAAACAGGGTTCAAATCCCGGTCGTGCGGGTTTCTAGCCCGGTTTCCCCCCCCTCATTTCCCCCCCGGGGTTGGGGTCCCAACCCGGGAGTAAAAACGCAGCACCCCTTTAAAATTTTTTGTTTTTTAAAAATTTAAAAATTTCACGATTGGGGGGCTGTTGTTTTGTTTTTATAAACGGACGCACCCCGGGAAAAAAATATTGGGTTTGGGAAAATTAAAGGGGGAATTTTATTATCGGGCCCAAAGGGGTTAAAATTTGGGATTTTTCACAAAAAGGGTTTCCCCCTTTCCCCCAACCACGTAAAACCCGGGAAAAATTTCCCTTTTCCCCCCGCCCCCTCCTTCCCCAAAAAGGGGGCCCCAAACCTTTCCCAAAACCAAAACCTGTTTTGGACCGGGGTTCTCTTTTTTTCAATCCCGCTGTAATATTTGGGTTTTTTTTGAAGTGTACATAGAGAAAGCCAGCCTTTAAAAAAATTAATAACTCCTATAAAGAGTGCAGAGTGATAGAAACCCGCCTCGTTTACCAGTTGGCTAAAGCGACGATTTGTTTTTAGCTAGACACCAGTATGGGGGGAAAAAAGGGTTTGAATCCCCCTGACGGGGGAAAATGGGGTGAATTTTTTTCCCCTCGCCCTCCCCCCGAAGGTGCCGGGGGCGCCTTCCCCAAATTTCCCAGTCCATTAGCGTTTAATTTGAATATTTTTTTTAGATTAACCCGGGGAAAAAAAAATGAAGAATGAAAATCTTAATTTTTTTTTTTCATGTAATTTAAAAATAAAAACCCACTTTTTTTTTTAAAATACCAAATTTAATTTTGGTAATTTAAAAAATTTTTTATTTAAGAAAATTTTTTAAAATTTTTTAAATTTTATTAAACAAAATAAGTTTAATGTTTTTTTTTACAGATTTTTTAATTTTGATCCAAAAAAATTTTTTGTATTTGTTTATTTTAAAAAACATAGATTATTAATTGATCACATATTTCAAAACCCAAAAAATTAAATTTAAAAAACCCAAAAAATTTTATTTTTTTTTTGGTTTCATGCTAAAAAAAAGTTTGGCTAATTAAAATACTACAACTAAACATAAAAATTTCATTATTATTTTTTATTTTTTCAGGAGATTCTCAACAGGGGGCCACTCAGAAAAAAATATTTTATTATATGTTAGATTTTCCCAATTTGTTCATACAAAAGACTTTTATAGAATCAAACCTTTTTTAGCCCAAAATTAAAAAAATAAACTAGAGTATTGGGGATATTTTTTTAGGTAAAAAAATAGGGCCCAATCACTTGGGTTTACGTAGATATGTTTAAATTAATCTAAGGGGTATTTTCTATTTTTTCAAGAAAATGGCAGTAAATTCTTTAGAAGTGCTCAGCTTTATGTTTATACTAGGGTTCGGTTTGAATAACATTTGGGGGGCAGGGGAATAGATCAGATATTGAGATTTTTGGGCCCTGTAAATTTTCTCTTGCTTTCCGGGGCCCTCTGGGCTGTCAAACCGCATCCAGGTTCGCATCCCTTTCCCCGGTGTCCCAAAAAGGGAAAAATGCATAAATAAATAATAGCCTTTTTGGGCCCTTTTTACATTTTAAAATTGCATAAAAGGTTTTCTACATTTCTAAAATTTTTTTGTTCTGTCCTCTCTCTCTCTTTGGTTTTTCACCTCACCCGAAGAGATAAGTTTGAATCCCTGCGCGCGTATGTACCCAGGGGGTTTTTCCCCCCCATCGTCCCTCTGCTCCTTTTGGGGGGGAAAAAAGCTAATTTTCATCACATTAAATCCCTGGGAAAGGGCCCTTACACATTTAGCCTGACCAAAATCAGCGCAGAAGACTGCGGGAGGGAGTGTGGAGGGGGATTTTAAAAACTCACTTTGGGAGAACTAGGGGGGGTTTCTACACTCCCCCCCACCGGGGCTCCCAGGTTCGACACCCGTTTAAAGAGGCCCTTCACCTTTATTTTCAGAGGGGCTATCCCAAGGGGAAAATTTTTTGTTTTTTTTTATTTTAGTGGGGGGGGGGGACGTCTTTCCCTTTTATCTGTTTTTAAAACCCCAAATGGGAAGTCTAGTATTTTTCTTGATCATTGGGGTTTGAATCTAGGGCTTTTAAAATAAAGGGGGGTCTTACGCACACTTTGGGTAAAAGGGGGTACATTTCCAATTTAAAGGATAACCCCCCCACTTTTGGGCCCGAAAGGTTTCGTGTCCCTCATATAGTAAGGGCAGGGGGATTCCCTTGGGGTTTTAATCTTCCCCCTCTTTAATTAAGGGGGGTTTTCTATTCTCACCCACTCCACGTAAACCTGGGGAAAATTTCTACCTTGCTCCTCCGATTCATGACGGGTACCTGCACACACCCTTCAACTTTGTTATAAACGCGGTCTATCCCCAAAAAAATAACTTAAAAGGGGCCCAAAATTTTTTTTTATTTAAATTTTGCCCCCACGTCTTTCCCCTGTCTCGTTTTTAAACCCCCATAAACTGGCTTGCCCTTTAAGAACCCCCCTCTTCCACGTGGGGGGAGGGTTTGAGATTGAAAAATAATAAGGGTCGCACAAATCCGCTTTTTTTCACTTTGCATAGACGTGTGCCAAATCCCCCGTTTTAATTTTTTTTAGGGATTATCTAAAATAAAATTATTTAAGTGAATGTTTTTTGTGTGTGGGGGTAAATTTTTCCCTGGTTGCCCTTTTTTTAGTTTTTGCCAAAAGATGAAAGGGGAGTAAAACCCGAAACAGGGCTGTTTTGCGCGCGCCCCCCTTAGGGAAACGGGATTTTATTCGTTGGTTTTCAAAAATGAAATTTTTTAAAATATTCCCTGTTTTTTGCAGTAATATAAAGGAAAAATCTAATTTTACAACTACCAAACAAACTTCCGCTAATTTGCGTTTAATTTAAATATTTTTTAAAAAGATATTAGAACCGAAAAGGAAATAAACTCTGTGTTAGATATTGATTTTTAAAAGGGACACTTGCTGCCTCGTGAAACCCCCACCGATTTTCGCAATGTCCCGAAAGTGCCCTTGTGTGTAGTCCCATTCAAGGGATGGGAACGACTCAACGTTGGGGTAGAGGGTTTTAAAGACTTGTTCATTACCCCCCACCGAGGGGGGGGGGGAGGGGGAAACCACAGGCAAGGAGGGAAGTTAGGGGGGGGGGCTTTTTTACAATACGAAACGGCCCCATTCAACCCCCCACAGCCATAATTTTCAGGTTTGTGCCAAAGGCCTCCATGCTCCCCCCCAAAAAAACTACAGTGCCCAAAACAATTAATAAAACTCCAAAACCTCAAACCTACCCAAAAAATTAAATTTAAATTTGCAATAATTAATTAACAATCATTTAAAAACAAAAACCAAATTTTTAAATTTACCAAGAGCCTTTTGACAGAAGCGCCCAATTTTTTATTTCCCACCCCCGAAACCCCCAAGGCGAGGGTTTTAATAAACTACAGGGGGCCCAAAACCCAAAGAATAAAAAACCCAAAACCCCTACCTACCAATTTAAATTTAAATTTAAAAATAAACAATTAACAATAAAAACAAAAAAATCAAATTTAAAAATTAAACAAAAAAAAACCCAAAAATTTTGGGGGTAAGTTTGGGGAGGGGGTGGATGGGAAAGGGGGGTGGGAGGAAAAATATGGGCAGGAGGGGAGGAGGGGGGGGAGGGGGGGGGGGAAAAACCCCAGCCAATCAAGAGCGAGGAGGGGGGGCACTGACCAAATCCCCCAATCAGCGTCGGGGGCAAGTTTTATTTTTAGGGGCCAAAAAGCTACTTTGTCAAACAGAAAATCTTTATACCCCATAAAGTCGCCCGGAGTACCAAAAAGACAATTTTAATTTGTTTTTTGTGAGGGGTAGGGGGCCCCTTTTTGAGAATTATTTAAAACACTGTGACGCTTCCACCCCGGAAAAGAGGGCCCCTGAGTATGTATTATAAACTGTGAGGGACCTGGGGGGTCTAGGGTTTAAGGGGTCAGACTTTTGTGCTGGCGGGCCCTGGGTTTAATTTCCCCGTTTCCCCCCCCAAAGATTTATCTGATAACAAACCCCTTTCCCTTTAAACCCCTGGGCAAACATCTTTTGAATGTTGGGGGAAGGCCCCGGCCCCCACCGTGGTTTCGGTTTCCCCCATTTAAACTGTAGGGCCTCTTCAATTTTTCAAAAATCACCCTAAATTACACATTAGCGTAAGGGGCGTAAAAACCCGAACGGGGAGTAAGGGTGCGGTTCAAAAAATAATAAAAAATTTAAAAAAAATAATAATTTTAAGACTGTGGGCAAACTCCCGCTATTCCGCTCTACGTGTCTTGTCGAAACCCCCAAAGGGCGCCAGGGATGAATTCCCTCAGGGTTTCGACAGCGCGAAGACGTCCCGGGGAAAAAACCCCTTTCAGAGGAGGGTTTTCAACAAAATTTTAAGGTCCCTGTCCCCAACTTGTCTTTTCCCACCCGCCCAAAAATTGGGGCCAGGAAGAGTCTTTAGGGTTTGGGTAGAGCGATGAAGCCCCCCCGGGAAAAAAACATTGCAAATGAGGGGGTTTCGACATCAATTTAAGGCGTGATCTATTCTTGTCCCCCGACTTGCTTGCAAACCCCCAACTGGCGCCAGGGATCAGGGAAAAACCCCTTGCCACATAGAAGGGGGGAAGAGTTTCGGGGGTTTAAAGACCTCCGGGGTTTCTAGCTCACGGTTTCAAGGTCCGATCTATTCCCCTCTTCCCTTTCACGTCGAGCCACCAAAAATGGCACAAGTATGAGTCATCGAAAAACCAGGGGGGAAATGTTGCAAAATCACACCAATGATTACGTCCCCACCCGATCGAGGCGGAATTTCCTTTTCCGATCCGCCAAACGGCACCAATCATCAGGGGGAAAAAAATTTTCCGGGGGGGGTTTTCGACATCATTTAGGGGCACAAACTATTCCTGTCTTTCCCTCCGCCAAAATGGCGGGCCCGCCCTCAGGGGAAATTTCCTTTTTCCCCCCACCCAAAAAAAACATTTGCGACATTGAAGAAGGACAACAGGGCTCTAAACCCCCCTCGTTTGTCACTGGGAAAAAAATGTTTTGACCCGTTTCGGAAGTGGGTTCCCAAACGCCATACAAACTACTCAAGTATCCGAATTTTGAGCTGGAGAGATTCCCCCACTTTACTCCATTTTCCCTTTGTTAAGTCGGCAAGTAGTCCCGATATTGTGAAATGGGAGCCTCTCCCACTTCACTCCGGGGGGTTTTTCAAATAGGGAAAATTCCCGATATTAGGACGGGGGATCTTCTCCCACTTCCTCCCTTGGTTTGCTAGTAGGCAAGTAGTCTGGGTATTAGGGAGCCCCCGGGTTTTTAAAAAAGAAAAAACCTTCCCCTTTCCAAATTCACTCCGTGGGGGGTTTGTCAAGTATTACAAGTAAATCTGATATAAGGGGAAACCTTTTTTGGAGAGGGGTTTTTTTTTCCCCACTTCACTCCGGGGGTTTTGGTTTTGTTTCAAAGTTTTTACCAAATATCCCGATATTAGGAGCTGGAGAGCTTCTCCCAAAATTTACTCCATTGTGGGGTTTTTCTATTTGGGGAAGTAGTCCCGATATTAGGAGCGTTTAGAGCCTCTTCCCCTTTACTCCGGGTGGTTTGTCCAAATAAACAATTTTGTCTGGGGAAAAAGGAACGGAGAGCCTCTCCAAAATTTACCCGTGGGGGTTTTTCAAATATCAAGTAGTCCGATATTTTGGGAAAGGGGAGCCTCTCCCACTTCACTCCAAGGTGGTTTGTCAATAGGCCCAAATTTGTATATTGGTTTCAACTTTGGGAATTTTCAAAACATATTAAGTAAAAAAAATGGGTTCTAAGAAAAAAAATTTAATACATAATAATAAAGTAAATCCAATGGTTTTTTCTTAAAATTTAAAGATTTTTTCCCGAAAAAACGCCCCAAAATTTTATTCAAGACGTAAAAGTAAGGGGTTTAAAATGGGTTTCTAACAACTGGTTAAAAAAATTTGCCAACCTTTAACATTAAACCCAAAAAATTCCCCCCACTCCACACACCTTTATTGAACTTTAAATTTTTTTAAAAGCAAAAGAAAACGGGAGAAAGGTAATATGGCATTTTACAAAAGGGCACTTTTTCTTTCAATTATAAAAACAAAAAAAACTCGTAAAATTGGTCCCTACAAATAGGGGTGGAATTTTTTTCCAAATTTAATTTTAAAATTAAAAAGGAAACCTTTAAAAATTTTCCATATTTCAAGATCAAAGGGGAGGTCTACTCACACCCATTTATTTTAACCCTAATTTTCCCAAAAACTTCGGGGTTTTCTCTTTAGTCTTGTTTACAGTCACTTCTTTCAGATGGTTCCATCTTTGGTAGCATTTCTTTAACAATTTTTCCCCATAAAATTATGTGAAAAAAATGAATAGAAATTTTCCGTGTATTTTTTTTTTCACTTTTCTAAATAATTTTTTTTTTTTTTATATAACATTTAAGTGCAAGTGAAAACCATTTTGGGAAAAATTTTGAAAACATCTAATAGTAAACCCAGGAACATGAATTATGAAAATTTTTTTGGGGCTCTATTTTAAAATTTTCATTTGAAAACTGGTATCAGCTGCTGAATAAACTCATGTCCAATCGTGTTTTGCCGGGGTCTGGGCTGTGTCTGACTGTGCTAGAATTTAAAATAAGCACCAAGAAGTAAAACTAAATAAATTTGGGAGTATTATTTTTTTTTATGAAAACAAGGGGACGTCCATTTTTCAAAAAAAAAGGGGGGTAATAAATCATGTTAACTAAAACTGGGGGTTTTAAATTTTTCCTAAGGGGCGGTGAAAATTTTCGAAGACAAGGTCTAAAAGGTTTAAATGTAATTAAAATTCAGTAAATGTTAAATTTTTCTAAAAACCCAAAAATCCCAAATTGAGGCAAAATTGAGTAGAATTTTTAAATTTAAAGTAGGATAAAAATTTTTGAACATGATTGTACTATCAATCAATTTAAACGATCAACCCTTTTAACCCTTAAAATCACCTAAAATATACTAATATTATAAAAAAGAAAAAAAATTTGAATTTTTGTTTTCTTTTTTGTAATGGATAAACTCAAAAAAAAAAAAAAAAAAAAACTGGGCCTATTTTAAAAATTCTTTACCAAAATAAAGCCCACATTCAGCGAGTAGCTAGGGTATATTTTTTTTTGAAAAATTTTTTTTATTCCCATAAAAATTTCGATAATAAAATTAATAGTTCCTTTGGGAAAAAAAAATTTTTGAAAAGGGGGAAATGGGGGGATTAAGGGGGTGGGGGGTTTTTGGGGGGGGGACAACTGTAAGGGCGAGGAACGCAAAAAAAAAAAATATTAAAAAAAAATTTGGGGAAAAGAGGGGAAGGGAAATGAAATGGAAGGGAAACTGAAAAAATTTAAATTTTATTTAACAATTTTTTTGAATTTGGGGAAAACACAATTTCCTTTTTCGCCCCAGAGCAAACAAAGTTATAGAGGAATGGGGATTAAAATAGGGGGGAGGATAAAAAAGGGGAGGGGGCTATACAGGAAAGGTAGGAAATGTATTTTTTTTTTTAAAATTTGTAAAAAAAAAAATTTTTTTTTTTATATTGACATGATGGATGATTAGAAGCTTTTTTTTAAATGATTCTTTACTATTTTTTTTACGGGGAAGGGGGCTAGTAATAGTTCTTTAGCGATATTTTTGACAGTTAACAAAGGGAATAAATAAATGGTACGGAACTTAAAAGGACTTTCACACTCCATTGTTTAAAAATTGTATATTTACTCAAAACTCGTAATATATTATGAAACGAAATAATATACACTAGCAAATCCAAGCAAAAATTGCGTTATACTTACGTAAAACTTTTTTATGTCTCCCGGTTTTAAAAATTTTTAAAAAATTTTTATTTTTAAAGAATTAAGTGTTATTTGTATATTTGACAACAAAATATAGATATTGGGTCCACAAGGTTCACCACTTCGTATTAAAATTTCGACATTCCAGTTAAAATTTTCGACATTTTACTAAAGGTTTCATATCTTATGGTTATCGCACTGCTATTAAATACCTATTAGAAATGTAGAACAATAAAAAAGATAAATATTGACTATTGAGTCTAAAATGATAGGGATAGATAATTTCTCTACAAACATTTCCCCTAAGAGGTTAGAGGAAAAGGAAACATCAACATTTTGAGAGATTTATTTGTTTACTTACTCCATGGCATTGGATAATTATTACGTTAAAATTAAGTAGCATCTCTGTACAACTAGAGCTCACAAAATTGTATTAATATATTTGCCAATATCTCATAAAATATAGGTTTATAAAGATATATTTCAAAATGAATTTTCTTTATTTTTAATAGTATTGCAATTTTGCAATGAAAGTTATTTAGTATCTCAAATAGTTGCGGAGATACATAAAGTCCGGTTCTATAAAGTACCTAAAATTCATTTAATGGGAAAATGAAAATATTAATTTTATTTAAAATCTTAATCAACCCCTAGATACGAATTTTGATCAAAATCGTTAGAGCCGATTTTGAAATATCGATTGATTCTCTTTTCGCCATTTATTAAACTACTCTTAATTTTAGGGTTAAACAAACACACAGGCAGACGGCATAGCAAAAACATTTTTTGTTGGATCCGATTCTGTAAAAAACGATTTTATCTCTTTCGCCCTTTAGTAAACTACCCTTAATTTTAGGGTTGATATATTATTATTATTATTATTAGCACCGCTTTCTTACTACCCATTCGGGTTATAGCACTTACGATAATGTGTAATGGTAGGGTGATTGTGAGATGAAATGAAGGACCTACATTTTAAAACGTGGAATCCGAACCACGGTGGAGGCCTGGCTTTCCCACATTCAAAAGATGTCTTGCCAGAGGTGAAGGAAGAGTTTGGAAATCAGATAAATCGTGCCGGGACCGAGGATTGAACCCCGGCGCCACAGGAAGTCTGACACCTTTACCCCTAGCCCAAACCAGTCACCGGTTAGATATACATTTCCAAAAACTTCTCAGGGCACCCAATAAAAATGGCAGATAGCAAGCTCTATCCCGTCAGTAAAATAGTTTAAGATCTACTCTGAGATACAAAAAAACATAGGGCAATCAAAAACCACTTTTTCGGATTCGGGGGGTCATGAAACGTCGACATTCATAAAAATCTTGAGTTATATTTGTTTTGCTATTTGTGACCTTCCAAGTTTTTTTACTTAGTTACAGACCAACTAAATGCCCAGGGCAAAATTCTTTTATGTTTCTTGACACTTAGAATAAGTTAAATTAATTAATAATTGTCTTGACACATAAGTTTTAAAAGATATGTATGATCTTTCAGAAATATTAGTGTTTATATGGGATGCGAGATGATTTAGGAATTGAGCTCATTTTACTGTCACTCATCGGAAAGAATCCCTAATGAGAATAGAAAACACATACAGTCTATTTTCATTGGAAGGATCCTAGAAAAAATCCCAAACATATTGTTTAGCCAAAATTGAAAACCACCTTAATATTTTGTTAGTGATTTATTACTTGTATTGATAATATATATAGTGACAGATACTGTACATATTCCATGACTTAACCTATGAATACGTGAAAGTAGATCTATTAATTTTTTATAGCTGTAAAATAAATCTCGTCCTAAGAACAATTGTTTGTACTGAGTTTCGCCCCTACCGATTGTATGACAGTGACAATCTTAATCACGGGGTTTTATTATAGTGCTAGTTTTCAAAAATAGATGATAGATATTTTAATTACTACGAGCAACATTCTTAATTATTTAAAAGTATATTTTTTTTTAAATACTCCTGCCAACTAAAAAAATAGTAGTTTCTATTAAATTATCTTGTTGTGTTCTTTTTTTTCTCTATGAAAAGTGTAAGGCGAAAAAGGATAAAGGAGTTAGAAAGAGTAAATTAAGGAAAGTGTACGGAATACTGGAGGGTAGGGAGAAGGGGGTTAAGTTGCTGATAAGGTGACCTAAAAATTTACTACCATGATGCCTTGCGCGCAGATCGAAAGGTAGGAATGGTTGAGTTTAATAAAGGAGGGGGAAGAAGAAGTTTACCGTCGCCAGCGTGGACCCAAAATTATTGATCCGTCGGCGGTGCTAAACCTCTCATTTCCCTCCCGCTAAACAAACTTCACAAGTTGAAAAGAAAACACGTATAAAAACATGTCAGAGAAAGATAAAACGTGAAAGTACCGACACATCACAAATATAAACACGTACCAACTGCGTTTTAATAGTGACGTCACGGCTAGAAACATCTTGTTTAATCAGTAGATATGATTTCAAGCCGTCTCCCTTCAGAGATGCGCGCGCACATTCTAGCGAAGCGGTGCAACGTTTTTCTGAAATCGCCGGGCAAGGCCCATGTCGAGTTGTGTTAGAATTTTGAGTGATTTGTCGCCCTTTTTTGGTTTTTTTTCCGCAACACATTTTTTCTTCTTCGTCAAATAATTAACTTACAAGCGGGAATCTCATTTTAAAAAGTAATAATTTTTTTAATTCGATAAAAGATTTAATTTAGGGGGAAATTAAATATATTTTTAAAAACGATTCAGGGAGTAATTCACTTATCACGGTTTGTAGTGTTTTTGAAATATTAAAAAATCGCTCTTTTTCGGGTCATTCGAATTGTAGCAAAATGTGATTATTTTTAGTTGCCTATACCAGTCTAGACCGCCCATTGAGCATCTGTGCTGTGACCCAGTTTTAGCTGGTATTTTAATTTTAAGTTTAAAAGGTTAAACTTTTTATAATGTGTCCTTACACTTTAATGGAATGTGATCGGCACTGTTTGGCTGGGAATTAATTACGCTTTCCTAAATTTTACTACCAAAGTAAATTTTTTATAAAATTTAAACTGTGTATTAATAAAGGAGTTATAAACATGTAATATCTAAGGATCCTATTTTAGGATTGTGTCTCTATATTTTCATTGATAGAATTTTGTTTTGACATGCATCACTTGAATAAGTGCCGCATATTCCACACTCACTCCCCTTTTTTTCTTGTTCACTTCTTTGCAATATTTTCTTATCAATGTTGTCAAACCCTTTTAAATCTGAATTCCTATTTTAACTGAGAGTATCTTAATAAACCCTATTTAGTAATTTCAAGGTTTTTTCTAGTTTCTGTCCAAGACGTGAAAATAAAATTTTTCAGCCGTCTGGGCTCCCACATATTTACATTAATGGGGGTAAGTTTGAGAAATATAAATTTTTAGAGGGAATCTACGATTTCTATTCGGAAAAAAGCCTCATTACACTCCTTCGGATTCAAAACCTTACCTCGCTACCGACAAACCATATAATAAGAGGTTGACGCCTCTGACCACGTGTCCATCGTGCGGATGAGTGTCAGTGATATATTACTTTTTTTAAAAAAAAAGTTAAATTTTTTGTTGTTAGGTTAATCCCTTTGGGTGCCCTACGTTATATATACAGGATTATTCATATATTCAGGTAAAAAATGATAGGGTTGTAGGATGGGAACAATACAAGTATTTTTACGTAAAGGGTTAGGGTCGGTGATGTCAAATGGTGGCACCCCTAAACATCAAATTTGGCGCTGCATGCACCTGAGGGGTAGTACGCAAAAAACATGAATCACGCCATGAAACCAACACAGGGATCCCTACCCCTCCTCCTCCTGACAAAACGATGGTGCATTCCTCAGTCGCCTTGCTCTCTCAATATCGGCTTTGTCAGGGTCAACAATCATGTCTTTGAAATAATTATCAGTTCGTTTTGGGTATCTGATGTCATGCAATTCAATGCCTGTTACTAGTCATAATTTACACCGCACTCCACTTGCTATGCACTGAAGATTGAAAGTTGCCTACCCCTAGGTGAATACAACACCAGCTTTGACATCTCATAGCGCCGCCATTGGGCGTCCCCGACCCCAAGTTCATCACGTGGAAGTATTGTTTGTCACTACCCACAACCTGGATTTATTATAACCAGTAGATACACACAAAGCTTCTCTTCTCGTCCCTAGTCTACTCTTAGATTAGTCAATAATGGCGTGGTTTCCCTCTTAAGTTTAAGATTATAGTAGGAAAAACAGTACCTAACAGTTACAAAAAATTACCTAAACGTATTTAATATATTAATAAGTCAAGTCATGTATCCCTACAAAAACACATCTATGACGTAACGTACTAATATATTAATACATTTTAGTAACTTTGGAAACTTTAAAATATTTTTATTACTAACATAATCATTCTAAGCTTAAGGTGCCACAGAATCGTTGACTTAATCTATAGATAAGACTCGGTATGAGGGGGTTGGCTTTATATAAAATGTAGCCACATTAGTGTAAAAGGGAAAAATGAGGTTAGAAATAGAGTTTTAAAATCATTTTCGAAAAATCATCCCCTATTCACCCGGCCGAGATTCGAATCTCAACCTCCCCCTTCGCCCGCGATCTAGTATATTTTTTTTACTGACGCATTACACCGCATGACCACCAGTGACGTTGGGTGTGAATTATTGAAGGGCTGATTACCTGCTCCAAGTTGTTTTAATTTGCGTGTTAGTACACACAGGTATTTAAAAATTACAAACTTAACACCAAAGTCAGAGGTTTACAACGTTGCACTATGCCTCACCTTTAATTTGGTTTAGAAATTTCGTACCGCCCCCCCCCCCCTTTTTACAAAATAAAACTGTGATAAATACGCTTTATTAGCCTAATCCGATGTGTAAAATAATGTGGGTTTCTTGTTGCTCAAATTTTATTTTCCCCCCTGTTTTTAGTTAAATGAAAAAAAAAGAGTTTAATGTACGAGGGGGGGGGTGTTATGATATTTTTGTATACCAATTATGTATGCATTTTCATATTAAAATAAATTATAAATAAATATAATTAAAATTTCAGTGAATTTAAAATTTTAAAATTAAGTTATAGTCGTGAGCTAAGCCCGGTGTTTAATATGTAGGCCTACTATAAGTCACCCCCAAAAAAAATTTAAAATTTAAAAACCTTAAAGTTTTAAATGGTATATAAAATCGCTTTTTTTTTATTTTTTAGGGGTTTTGGGTTTTTAAGGGGTGTAAAT
>JBCFYV010001772.1:0-44706 GCA_039000515.1 Timema cristinae
ACAATACCCTACCATTAAAATTACGAAATTTCGTAAAAACCCGAAGGGGTTTGTAAGACACGGTGCTTAATAATAAAAATAATAATAATTTTAAAAACTATATAAAAAGTGACAGTTACAGATAAGATTTTTTTCCGTATGAATACGCAAAAGAAAATATATAAACTTTCAAAACTGTAAGATGAAACTTACCTTTAAAAACCAATAATTTTCTAAAATGCTAAAAATTTTGGCCCAGAAAAAAAAAGTTTTTTTATTCTATATCCCTTTTCCTTTCCTACAAACGTTCTTCCCTTTTTTTCTTTAAAACCAAAAATGTCGAAAGTTTAGCCAACCCCCCCAAAGAAATTTTTATACTCCTATTTGCTTATATTTTTTTTCTTTTTAAAATTTCCCAACTTTTTTCTAAAAGGGGGTCTAATTTAAAGCCTTTAAATTAAATTTGATCCGCCCAAGGGTTTGTAGGGACGAGTTCCACTTCGTATCGGGTACATTTTGATACAAGTTTGTAAAAAAAAAAGTAGTAATGAGGTATTTAAAGTGTTTTTTCCTCGAGTAATTTTTTTTAAAATATTATAAATCATCAATTTTATACGAATTTTTTAGTCTTAATACATTTTAAAATTGCCCCTTATTAATTTTTTTTGTCATTTTTTTTGTAAATTTTGTCTACAACCCCGTAAGTACGAGCTAAAATCTTTGTGATTAAAAAATTTAAAATACATTAAAAATTTTTCATAAAAAACCCTTTTAAAAAATTATCCACGAAATCTATACTGCTACCCCATATAATTTTATAATAAAATAATATATATAAAATTAAAAAAAAAAGGGATTGGGGGAAAGGGGAAACTAATCGTTATTTTATATCAATATTAAAAATTTTTATAATGCGCTTCGTGTCAAAGTGAACATATTTTTAAAATGATGTTTAATTATTATTTAAATTGAATGATTTTCACAGGATTGAAACGTAATTAACAAAAATAACATCTTTGGGTACTTAAATATTACTTTTATAAACATTTGTACAATTGGAATTGTTTTCAAAATTGGCAGCATAAAGGCCCCCCGAGTCGAAGTTTTGGGTTCGTTATCTGAAAGCTTGTAATCCTAAAAACGATCGCTCAGATTAGCTGACGAAATAATTATCAAAAATTAAAATCAAAAACCTCTTGTCCTACAAAATTCAAAAAACGATAAATTTTGATTTTAAATTCACTACTTTTGGGGAAAAATTTTAATTTTTTTCATTTAAATTTTTCATTAAAATTTGGTTTTCCTCGGTACTTTTTAGATTTTTTAATTTAGACCCACTTCCTAATAATTTTTTTAAAGAATTAAAATTTAAAAATTTCAACTAATAACACGACCCCAATGAATATTTAAAATGCAAAAAGGGTTATACGCGCTTCAAAAATATAAAATTTTTTCTACAGCCGAAAAATTTTTGATGCAACCCCCCCAGAAAAGAGACCCGTTTTGGTCCCAATCTAGGGGGGACTTTTAAAGACAGCTCGTTTTAAGACGGGCATCACACGATCAACTCTGGATACAGTGGGCTAGAAATAAAAATTTTAGACCAACAAAACTGCCGGGGATGATTTATGATTAACTTTAAATTGAAGACAGTTAATACACGTTCCTAATACTGAATATTGTTAAAATTTTAAGATGATATTTGGTTTAAAAACTCCATTGAAAAGGCCTTTTTTAAACCATTTTTAGAATGGCTTCACACCAAGCACCCTGCGTAATACTTATTCTTTTTTAAATTGGAACATACTGTAAAATTAATTAGAAACTTTTAAATTTTGCCCCCCCACCCCTCACCGAAAAATTCGAGAAATAAACCAAATACGAAAGAAACCTGCACACATTTCTGGCAAATGTGGGCTTTTCTTTCCCCTTTAACTTCCCCACCCAAACCCGGGGGCCTGGGGTTGGGCCTTTTAAAAATGAACTCTCTTAGATAACGGGGAGGCCCTTTTGGGGGCCCAAAGAAAATCATATTTAATTACCTAATCCAACCTGACCTACCCCTTTAAATTTTATTAACTTTTCAGAGTAGCTTGTCAAATAAATTTTTAAAAACCAACATCTTTTTGTCGTACATCGAAAAAATCATTTTTAAACGGCTATAAAACTCGAGCCAAATAAAACGGGCGGGCTTAAAGGTTAGATTAATAAGTTTTTGTTTAAACCCCACGACAAATATAATTTAACCAACATGGTCGAAACTACGCTTTTTTTTCCCATTTAGGATTACCCTGACTGCCCCAAAAAAAAAAAAAAAAAAAAAAAAAAAAATCCCCCCCCTTTTCCTTTTTTTCCATTGAAACCTAACTTTTTTAATAAGAGATATTTAACTTTTTTTTAATGAAATAGGTTTAAATGTTAACATTCCAAATTAAAAACCCCCCCGATTGTTTTTAATATAAAAAAAAAGTTTATTTAAATCGTGTGTAAAATGCCTTTCTATTAAAAAAAAACCCCTCCTAAACTTTAAAATGAAACTTTGTTTTTTTAAAAAAAACGGGGTTTTAAAAATCCCTTTAAAATTCTAATTACCCCTCTGACTTTATAAAAAAGCTCGTTTTTTTTAAAAAGGGGGTGTAAAAAAACCTTTATATTAAAATTACCCCTGTTTATTTTAATTATAAAACTCTGTTTATTTAAAAATTTTAACAATGTTACCTTCCTTTCAAAACCACAATTGACTTTATATGAACCTTTGCTCACTGTCTCCCACTTTTAAAACCGCCCTATAAATGGTCCCGTTTTGTTACAAAAAAAGGAAGAAAAAAATTTTTTATTAAGGATCGAAAAAGAATCCAAGATAACTTTAAATCTTTAAAACCCGTCCCCTTTAAATGGGTAAACCTAGTGGCAATTTTTAAACCCTATAACTTTTTGGGAAGCAGTAAAACTTTAAAAAAAGAGTAGTCAGAAAAAAAAAGTTCAAAATTTTCAGGGGTTTTGGGACGTTGTTTTTTTTCCCTTTTTTTTTTTTTTTTTTAGCGGGGGACTAATTTCTTGGCTTTTAAAATAAAACCCGGGAGCGCGACTCTCTAAGCCATTTAAAACAGTTTAAAATCGAAAGGCAGATTTTCTTAAAGGGGTGGCTAGAAAAATTTTTTTAACCCTTTGTTTTTAAAAATTTTTACTAATTTTCTACAATATATCCTTTTCAATGTTTTACGAAAAAGAATTAAAACAAAAAATTTTTCTTGTCAAACAGTCATTTTAGCCCCAGTTGGTACGTATTTTTAAATAGACTGAGATAAGGGTCCCCTGATTGTTTTCCTGGCGGGGCCCAAAAAAGTTCCTCTTAACTCTCTCTTTGACAAAATTTAATACAGGGCCTGGGGCGGGCTGTTGTGTTTGTTTTTATTTTTTTTTAAAAGATATAATATTTTTAAAAGTAATGTGCGATATAAAAGTCGGCTCAGAAAGCTTACGTTAAGGGTCTCAAATTAAAATTTATAATAATTAATTATTTTTAAAACTAAAATTTTATTTTGTTTTTCATGGTGTCTTAGTACCCCAAAACCCGGGCCCCCTTTTTTACGCTAAAAGAAGTTAGGATTTATTAGAATTACAGAACCTAAACCAAAATGAAGGGAGAGTAGGGGGGAAATATTATTAAAAAACCTCTGTTATCCCGATTGGGAAAATGATTTTATCCCCCTTTTAAATTTCCAAAACCAAAAGCAGTTTAAGTTTTGGGAAAAAAATTTGTAAAATAGGGGTTGTGTGGCCGTGTATTATTTTTAAAAACCGGGGTTTAAAATGAAAACCCGACTGGGCCCGTCGCGACTTACCTTTTCAAAGCGGGGACAGTCCCGGGAAAACGGACGTAGGGTAAACCCTATTGCTTAGGTTTTCGCCCATGGCCAGACCCCTTAGCAGGGCCTTTATCAAACCTGTCCTGGTTCCTTTTTTAACCATAAATTTTGTTTTTTTAAAAAAATTTTAAAATTTTTACCGAGTCCTCCCAAAAACAAATAAATCCTTTTTTTTAAATAAAAAAAAACTCTAAATATTTTTGAAAATTAATCAATAAACATAAGTCGTTTCATTTAATTTCCCAAGATTGTCTCGAAAAAACGTTTTTTTTCTGTTTAATTGAAAAAAAATAATGTTTGCCCCCGGTAAAGATTATAAACCTATAGGATAACAGTAACTTTTTAACCAGTCGCCCAAATGAGCCCCTATTGCACAAAAAATACCTTTTTGGTTTAGAGAAAGAAATTAATTCTGGTTTAAAACGAATGATTGGATATCTGAAAAGTTTAATTTTGAATTTTTTAAAAAAAAAAAAACAAAAAAAAAAAAATTTTTAATTTTTAGTAAGAAAGGAAAGGGGGATTTAATTTTTTTTTGGGGAAAAAAGAAGGGTTTTTTTGGGGGGAGGAATTTGGTTTGAGAATTTTTTTGGCCGGGGGGGGTTTTTTAACTAAAAGGGGGTTCAAAAATTTTTCCAAATTGTTTTTTTTCCTGCCTTTTTGAAAAGGTTAAAGGCAGGCCCCCGCCCAACCAAGGGAAGGTGCAAAACCCAATTTTGGGGGACCATTTTTTTTTGGGGATTTATGGGCCCCCTTGGGGGAAAAAAAAACCGTTTTTTAAATTTTTTAAAACAAAACCCCATTTTAAAAACCAAAAAAAAAATCAAAATTTTAATTATCAAATTTTTAAAATTGTTAAATTTTGGTGGTTGGGGGGCATTGCAAGCCTAATTAAAAAAATAAGGGCCATTTCTTTTAGTTTATTTAATTTTAATTTTGAAACAGTAAGGGGGGTTTTTCCCAAGTATTTAAAAATTTCCAAAAATGTTAAATAAAAAAAAGGGGTTCTGCAATTTTTTATGTTTTGCCAATTCCCCCCAACCGGGCTTTTTTTTTGCGTTTTTTTTTTCCCGGCCTTTTTTTTTCTTTTGTTACAAGCCCTTAGAAACCCTTTTGTTTTCCCCAAAACTTTTTAACCCCGCTTTTTGAAAATTGGGGTTTAAACCCCTTTGGTGATTTTTTAAAAATTGTTTTCCCGGAAAAGGGGGGGTTGTTTTGGGTGAACTTTTTTTATTAAAATTGGTTTTAACTTTTAAATTTGGGGGGTTTATTTTAAATTCACCCCCCAAAATTAAACAAAGCAAATTTTAGAAAAAAAAACCCCAACTTGTGCCCCCTTGAAATTATTTTTAATTTTTCCCAAGGAACCCAAATTTCCCTAATAAAAAATTTCCTAAAACCTTTTTAAACCCCAAACTTTTTTTTGTGATAAGAACTGGGGTTTTATTTTCCCAAATAAATAAAAAGTTTTAAAACAAATTTGGTATTATTTCGCAAAAATGCGAAATTTTTAAAATAAAAAAAAAAAAATTTTGGGGCCTTTTTTCCAAAGTTTTTTAAAATTTAAAAAGGGTTTAAAGTCCCCCGGGTTTTTCTAAAAAAAAGGACAAATAAAAGGGTTTTACCTTTTTCCCAAACCTTCCCCCTTTTAATAGTTATTTTTCCCAAAATTTTTTACCTATTTAAATTTTTTTAATAAGGCTTGGGGAAACCCCAAAGGTTCATTGGCAAAAAAAAAAGGACATAAATCCAAAAATTTAAATTTTTTCCTACAAAAAATTTTAAAAATTTAAACCGTTAAAAAAAACCCCTTTATATTTTAAAGGAACAAAAATTTAACCTTTTTCCATTTTCCCGGTTGGTTTTCATTCCTAAAATTATAATTTTTAATTTGATTTACTTTTTTAAAATTAATTTAACCAAATTTTATTAAAAATGGCTTAAAAACTTGTTTTTTTTAAAAAATTTTTAAAAGTTTTTTTTCCCATTTTCCCCCCTTGGCATTGGAACCCCAAAGCCCCTGTTAACCCCAAAACTAAAACAAACCCCCCAATCTTTGGTTTTAACGGGGTTTTTTTCCAAAATTGGAAATTCCCCATCCCCCTTCCACCAAATCTTACTTCCTAATTAAAAACCCCCTTTCCAATTCCCCAAACCCCATTTAGCAAATTTATTAAACCCCTATTAAACACCCAAATCCCTTCTTGAAAAATATTTTTATTATTATTAAATTTACCCCTTTTTTGGGAAAAATCTTGGGCCCAAACTTTATTTCCCTTTAAGACCTTGTTTTACCCAAAACCCCCTTTTAAAAATTTTTCTTTTTAAAAGTTCACCCAATTTTCCACCTAAAAAAACCCCCTTTTAAAACAATTTTGATAATTTTTTTTTAACTCCTTTAACCCCCTTTAAAATTTAAATTAAAAAAATGTTATATTTGGGAAAAGAACTTTTTTTTTCCCCAAATTTTTTTCCCCGAAAGGGTTTCACCAAAATTTTTTCCTACCCATCCCCTTTTTTTTAAGTAACCCCAAAATAAAAAATTTTAAAAATTACTCTGTTTTTCTTTTTTAACCTCTCCCTTTCCTTTTTTCCCCCTAAAAATTTCCCCCAAATTTTTCCCTTCCATAATTTTTAAAAAAACCCCTATGGGCTAATTTTGGGTAGTTTATAAAGGTTTCTCTTTTTTCCTTTGGAACGTAATTAAAAAGGGGGTTTTTTAAAATTTGCCCCCCAAACAAAAAAATTTTCAATTTTAAAGGGGGAATGAAAATTTTCAAAGAAAAATTTTTTTTTTCCTAAAAACTTAAAAATTTTTTTTTAACAAAAATTTTATGGTTTAAATATCACCCCCTAAAATTATATAATTTAAAAATAGGGTTTAAACAAAAACTTTTCCAATTAAAAATTTTTTTAAATAAAGGAAGAAATTTTTAAAAATTTAAAAAATAAAACTTTTTCTTTATTTTTACAAACCCAAAATTTCCTGTTCCACCAAACAAACGAACCATTTTCCCTTTTTTGAAAAAAATTTTTATTTCCCATTTCATTAAATTACCCCAAAAATTTTTTCAAAACAAAACCCTTTTTTCCACCTATTAAATTTCCTTTTAACTATTTTATTATTTCCCCCTTTTAAACCCCTTTTCTTGAGTTTTAAGTTCTTTTTAGGGAAAAATTATTTTTTCCATAAATTTCCCAACCCAATCTATTTCGGAACCAAAGTTTTTGGCCCCCTATACCGATATTTTTTTTCCACTCAAAGACCCGAAAAAAAAAGGGCCCCTTTTACCAGTTTACCCCACTTTTTGGTATTTACAACTATTTTACATATTAAAAAAAACGGGGGTTGGAATTTTTAAAAACAAATTAAAACTTTTTTTAAAGTATTTAGAAAAACTAAAATTTAATAAGTTTCCAATTTTAAAGGGTGGGAGTTTTTGGTGAGGTGAATTAAGATCCAATTAAGGGGGGGAGTTTTGGGGGAGCGTGAAAAAAGACCCAAATCTTGGGGGGGGGAAAGTGTTGGGAGGGGAAAACTAACCCCCAAATTTTAAGGGGGAGTTTGGGGAACGTGAATTAAGCCCCAATCTAAGGTGGGAGTGTTGGGACGTAAATTTAAAGGGATCCCAATCTTAAAGGGTGGGAGTGGGGGAACGTAAAACTAAGATCCATTTTAAAAGGGGGGAGTTTTGGGGGAGCTTTAAAATAAGACCCCAATCTTAAGGTGGGGGGGGGGTGTTGTTTGGGAGTTTAAACTTAAGACCCAAAAAATTTTTAAGGGGGAGGGGTTGGGGGGGTGAATTAAAAATCCTTTTTAAGGGGGGGGAAGGGGTTTTGGTTTTTGGAGTTGTAAACAGTTTCCAACCCAAAAAGGGGGAGTGTTGGGGTTTTTTCTTTGGGGAAATTAAGACCCAAATTTTAAGGGGGTTTTTGTTGGGGCGTGAATTAAAAAACCCAAAACTTAATTTAATTGTTGGGGAGCTGTGAAATTAAGGGGGAGTTTTTAAAATTGCCCAAATTTTTATTAAATTAAGATAATAATAAAAAAATATTTGTGGGGGTAACAAAAAAAATTTATAGTTTTTTAAAGGTAAACCACAACCAATTTAAAAAATATTTAGGCTTAAACGCCCTTTGGGATTGGATGGAAAATTTAAATAATCAAAAGGGGGATTTTGGGTCCTAAATTTTAAAAACCAATTTTTGGGGGAAATTGGGGGGAGAAAAAAAGATAACCCAACCCATTTTTGGGGGGAAAAAAAAATTTGGTTTTTTGGGGAAAAGGTTTTTTTGATTTTAAGTTGGGACAAAAAACTTAAAAGTATTTGGGATAACAAAAAACAAAATTATTTGGCCTTAAAAAAAGGCCCAACCCCAAATATTTAAAACCCGTAAACTAAAACCTCTAAGGGGGGGTTGGGACGTTTTAAGAAAAAGGGGGGAGGGGGGGGGAATTTAAATTTTAAAAATTTGGTTTTTATTAAACCTTAAATTTTATTAAAATTTAGTGTTGGGATTTTTTTTAAACCCCCAAAAACAAATAATGAGGGGGGGAAAAATCCAACCCAAAGGGGGAAGGGGAAAATTCCCCCAAAACAAGGGGGGATGTTTAAATAAACTTTTAAAGGGGAAAGGGGTTTAATTAAAAAACCCAAAATTGGGTTTGGGGGTAAAAACCAATTTTTGGGGGGAATTTTTTACCTAAATTTAAATTTTAATTTTTAAACAAGTTCTTCAAAAGGGGTTTTGCTTTCAATAAAAAACCCCCGGATTGTTGGGCTAAAAGTTATCTTTTGGGGGGTTTGGGGCTAAATTTAAAATTTTTCCAATTTTTAAAAGGGAAAAGGGGGGGGAAAAGGGGAAAATTAAGATAACTTTGGTTTTTTTTAATAAAAAAAATTTTCTTTGGGGGGTAAAAACCTTTTTAAGGTATAAAGGGGGCTTAAATAAAATAACAAAGTATTTAACAAAAAAGGACCCAAATCTTTAATTGGGAGTTTTGGGGGTGTGGGGTTTGGGGGGAGTTTTTGGGGGTAAATTAATATTTAATTTTTTATAATTTAATAATTTTCAAAGGGCGGGTTTTTCTTAAATTAAATTTTTTAAAAAAGGAATTTTAAAGAAAAAATTTAAAAAGGGTTTTTAAAAACGGGCAACCCCCAAAAACCTGTTCCCAGAATTAAGGGTTTAAAAAAAGTTTTACCTGACCCCCCCCCGGCCCCAATTCCCGCCAAGTCAAATTCAGGTGGCAAGGAGGGGGGGGGGGGGGCAAAATTTAAACAAACCCCAAAAGAAAAAAAAGGTCTCGCCGCCCCTTGTCTTCCCCCCTGGGTAAAGGAAAAAAAAAAAAACAAAACCTAAGAGCCCTCAACAAGATTCGACTAGCTTTTTTGAATAATCGGGGCCCAATTACTCGGCAACGGTTTTTTGGTACAGTTTGGTTAATTGTTAAATTTTTTTTTTGGGGTTTTTAGTGGGACGTGATATTAGCGTAAAAAAATTGATAGGGAATTTTTTTTTATAGTGAAAGGGGGAAAAAGTCTGTTTGTCAAAATTTAATTTTTATACGTATCGCCGGGTTGAATAAATTTTGAATTTTACAAAAAAAGAGGGGGTGGAGATGCACTAAAAAGGGCTGAAAGACCAAAAGATTTCACACTTGGTAAAAAATTTTTTTCCCAAGGGATTTGGGGCCCAACAACCACAACCACTTTTAAAAATCAAGATTTGGGAACCCAAAAATAAATTTTAAAACTCAGTTAAGGGGAAAAACCCTGAGGTAATTTGAAGAAAGGGCCCTTTTGAAGTTGTTTCCACAAAGATTCCCTACGAGAAAAATCTATAAAAAAATTAACCAGAAAGGGGACAGGAATTGTTTCGGAATGCCTTTTTAAACTCCCAAAATTTCCCTAAATCTTCCAAATAAATTTCAATTTCCCCCTTAGATTAAATAAAAAAATACACTCAAAAACGAAAACTTTTTTTTAAAAAACAAAAAAAAAGGGGGGTTGGGTGATATTTTCCTTTGGATTCAAATTTTGAATATTTTGTATCAAAAAAGAAATTGGGGGTTAAGGGAGGGAACTTTGAATAGGCCCCCAAACACTTTTCTTTAGTTTTTTTACTTTACGGTTTTTAAAGGGTCAAACTTTCCTCTGCCCTTTTGCGTTTTTAAAAGACATAAAAGGCGAACCCATTTTTCTACAATGAGAATCCTAAAGGACAAATGCGGGGAAGAACAATTTTCACCAAAAAGTTTTAAACCCCCAAAAATTTTTTGATTATTATTTGGTCTCTTCAAGACAAATTCATAAAAATCCCAATTTTTAATTTTATAACCTTTTTTTCCCAAAAGTAGTCTCTTCAAGGAAAACTATTACTTTTTAATTTTTTAAAATATATTCTCAAAAACTACTACGCAAGTGCAGTCCCCCGTATATTTAAAATTTTTTCAAAAACTACTTTAGTTTTTCCCCTTTTGACCCAAGGGAATTTTTTTTAAAAAAACTCATTTGTTTTTTCTTTAAAAATTTAAATTTAATATTTTTTTTAAACTTCAATTGTTTCTTTTTCTGGTTAAAATTAAAAACCTTTTAGGAATTTTACCTATTTTCTTTTTCCCGGTTTTTTGTGGCCTCTAACCCGGTTTGATTGGAGGTGGTAAACGGTACATTTGAATAAAAAGAAAAATAACCCCAAAAGGGTATTCCTAAATCTCCCCGGACAAAAATATCAGCTCGTGAACAAAAAAAGTTTAAATGTAATCACTTGGGTGTGACTTTGGGAAAAAAGGGCAAATGGGGCCCCTCTATAAAAACTTTTTTTTATATTATTGTGTGCCCTGTCCACTGCAAGTGAAACCCAAAGTGTTTTTGGAACACGCTGTATTTTTCTTTTATATATATAAATATTTTAGTTTTTCAATTTTTTTCCCGATTTTTAAAACTTTGTAAAAATAGTTTGGGGAATTTTAAATTTCATTTATAATTGCCCTTTTACAGAAACGTAATACGGGAATAGGTATGTAATTATTAATAATAGCACCAATTGGTTTTCCCCTGAAAAACTAAAAATTAAATTGAATTTTAAATAAATATCCAATTCCCCTGTTATCTAATTTAAATTTTTAAATTAGTTTTCAATTTACAAAGAAAAAATTTCCCAAATTATATATAATTTTATAATAAAAAATAAAACTATTTAAAATTTGGGCTCCCAAAAAAAAGATAACCAAAACACACATAAAATAAATTTTTTTTTTAAATTTTTATTTGCTTTCAAATTCCCCCAAAGGGTAAAATTTTTGCTATGTAATTTTTTAAATTTAAAAGTAAAAATTAGAATAATTCCAAAATAAGTACATTTCACTATTGATATACCCAAAAACGAATAAATTTATTTTTTAGACAACCTCACATTTTTTCAACAAAACGACGCCAGTAAAAAAAATTTTTTTACCTTTCAAAACCCAAAACTTTCCTACAAATTGCTTCGTAGAGAGTCAAGGGAATTCATTTTTTGGTCCACAGCCACCGGTATACTTTTAAAATTTCTCAAAAGCAAATGAAATTAAAAAAAAATTGTTTTTTTAAATACTTAAAAAAAAAAAATACAACATTTTAAAAAGGGGTTTTTGAACTCACTTTTATATCAATTTTTAATTAAACCGGGGAAAACCCTTTAAATTTTAAAAACTGTTTTTTTGGAAAATTTTTTATTTTTTTACATTTAAAATTTCTTTTAATAAGTAGAAAAATTTTTTCTGTTTTTTTTCTCTCAAATTTTTATTTTGGAAAAAACATTTTCTTTTTAAAAAAAATTCATATTTTTTAATTTTTGTAAAAAAAAATTTTCTGGGTTTAACCCCAAAAAAAGTTTTATCTGCGGTAATATTTTTATTTATTTTGGGGCTGTTCAAAAGTCTAGCGCAGGGGTTTTCAAAAAACGAAACTATTACCAAAAATATTTTTTATTTTGTATTCCCTAAAATTAAGAATTTTTTAAATCTTTGAAAAAAAAAAAATCAAAAAAAAAATTTTTAAAAAATGATAAAAAACTTTTGTCTTAAAAATTTTAAAAATTTTTCTTGATGGAAAGGAGGGGTTTAATTTTACTGAACACATTAATTCCTAAGCCACAAAAGTTGGCACTATCTTTGACAGCAACAGCGGCCCCCCCTGGATCGGATAGCTCGCAGAAGACTGACGCCATTTAGTTTTATTTTCTAGATGTTTTTTATGTATTCACTGGGTAAAAATTTAAAAAATTTCTATCACAAGTAAATTTTGAAAAACCAAAAAAAATGTTTTAAAAATTTCTTTTTTAAGTTTTTTTTAAAAGTTTTTTTAAAAATTTTTTTTTTAAAGTATTTCAAACCCCTTTTCACTAATAAAAAAGGGGAAACAATTTAAACAAAAAGCTTGAAATAATGTTTTTATTGTAACACAATTTAACTAAACGCCCCACGTTTTTGGGGGTCGATTTTTAAAAACTACGGATTAATTCCCTGATAAAAAAATTTTGGATAGTTAGGTTTCAAAACTCCGTGGTTTGGGGCCCCCCCCATCAAAAACCCCGGGGGAAAAAAAAAACCCTTTTTTAAAACCCCCCGGTTTTAAAAATTTTTATTTTCGGCACTTTTTAAAACCGGGGAAATTTAAATTTAAAAAATTTAAAAAAAGATAACCCCCTTTTGGGGGGGGTTTTTTCACCACGTTTTTTTCAAATGGCATCTGTAATTTTCTTTTACATACCCAATTAAATGCTTTTTATCAAGCCCCCCTTGGGGGAAAAAAAAGTAAAAAAAAATTTTAAAATTTTTGTTTTTCTGGACTGCAGAGCCATGGGTCCCCCAAAGCGTTTTTTTGTGACGGGGCGCCGGTTGTCGTTTTGGGTCCCGGGTCTGTCCCCCGGGTTTTTCCTTAAAAAATTTTTCGCACAAACGGTTAAATGTGACATACCCCTTGGGTCTTTTCCCCCCCCCTCAACAGTGAAAAAACCCCCAAAAATTTTAAAAATCCCCCGGGACGGGTGTTTTTGGGGAAAGGGTCTTCTTTCTTTTGGAAAAAGGGGAAATTGGGGGGTTTTTTTCCAAAAACTGCGGGGGGTTTTTTTCCCTTTTAAAAGGAAAAAAAAAAATAAAAAATTTTTTAAAGGTGAAATCCCTTTTTTTTTCCTTTTTTTTTGAAAAAAAGTTTGTTTCTCCATGGGGGGGGAAACCTAAAAGTATTCTACAAAAATTTTTTTTTTTAAAAAAAAACTTAAAACCCCCTCCATGAAAAATTTTTTTTATTTTAGATTGATTCCCCAAACCCCAAAAACATTAAAAGAAATTTTTTAAAGATATACAAAAAATTTTTTTAAACCAAAAAATTTAAAAAATTTAAAAAATTTTTTTGAATGGTTTAAAAATTTTACTCTATTTTTTTAAAAAAATTGTTTTTTAAAAGAAATTTTTCCCCTAAAAACCTTTTTTTAAAAACTAAAACCCCCCTTTAAGAATATTTTTTACCCCCCCCAAATTTTTATTTTAACAAGTAAACCCCCATTTTTAGGTCAATTATGGATTTTAAATAGAAAAAATGGCTTATAATAATTTTTTAAATTTATTAAAATTTTTTAAAAAATTTTTTTTGGGGGAAATTTTGGAAAAAAAAAACAAAAAAAAAATTGAAATTTTTTTTTTTAAAAAAAAGGAAATATTAAAAAAAAAATTTTTTCTAAAAAAATTAAATTTTAAAAAATTTTAACAATTTTTTTTCCCCCAAAGGGGGGTAAAGGGGGGGAAATCCCCAATTTTTTTAAAAAAAAAAGCGGGGGGCCCGGTTGGGCTAAAAGGGAAAGGGGGGTTTTGCTTCCCCCGCTGGCGGGCCGGGGCCCAAACCTCGTTTTCCCCGGGGGAAAATTTATCCCCCAAAAACCAAAAAACCCTTTTTTCCCCCCCCTGACAAACATCTTTTTTAATTTGGGGGAAACCAACCTTCCCCCCCTGGTTCGGAATTTCCAAAGTTAAAAAAATAGGGGGTTCCCCCTTTATCTCACAAAACACCCCCCCCCCTTACACCCAAAAAACGTAAATGGGGGATAAAAACCAAAAGGGGAGTAAAAGGGTAATAATTTTTAATAAAAAAAAAAAAATAATAATAAATTTTTAAAAATTTTTTGGGCCCCCTCCATCAATTTGGGCCCAAACCCCCATAACTTTCTTTTTAATTTTAAAATTAAAATTTTAAAAAAGGGCCAATGGGGGGTTTTTTTTTATACAAGTTTTTTTCAAATTTTGGGGGAAATTTTTTTTTAAAATATTTTTTCCCCCCCCTTTTTTTAGTCCCTTTATTAAAATTTAAAAAAATTTAAATTTTTAAAAATTTTAAAAATTTAACCCCTTCCCCCCAAAAAAAAAGAAACCCAAATTTGAACTTTAAAACAAGGGGGTTTTTTTTTGTTTTTTCAAGAACAGATAGAACCATGACAAGTAACAAGCCAAAAATTTTTTGACCTAGTTAAAAATGACAAAATTTTGTCACCTTAGAAAAACTTTTAAAAGGGGAAATTAAAATTTTTTTTCCCCCCCCTTTTTTTCGTTTTTATTTTTTTTTCCCCTTTTTTTTTTTATCATCTTTTTTCCCCCCCTTAAAAAATAAACTAGTTTTTCCCCCCTACCCCTCCAACCTCCCCCCCCCAAACTACTCACTTTTAGAGAACCCCTTTTAAAAAAAAAATTTTTTTTCTCAAAAAACCCCCCCGGGAAAGGGAATTTAAAAAAATTTTAAAAAATTTTTCGAGAAACCCCAAAAAAAAGTGTTTGTTTTTTTAAAAAAAGGGAAAGGGGGGAAAGGGGTTTTTTTTTAAAAAAAAATGGGCAGGGGGGGGGGGGGATAGGGGGGGAAAAAAAATTTTCTTTTTTTTTTGAAAATGAATTTTTCCCCCTTTTCCCTCTTTTAAAAATCCCAATCATTTCATCTCTTTCCAAAAAAAAATGAAAAGAAAAAAAACTTTTTTTTTTAATAGTTTCAAAAGCAAAATTTTTCAAATTTTTTTTGTAATGTAATTAAGGGTTTTTTTTTTTAAAAAAAAAAATAAATAAAAAAAAATGACCGTTTTTCACATTTTCCCCTTTGGGAAAGCTTCCCAAAAAAAAAAAAAAACCATCGTTTTTTTTTATAATTTTTTTGGTTTTTTGCTAAATTTTACAAATATTATAAGTCCAAAACTTTAGATGTTAATTTTTTTTTTTTTAAAACCCTCTTTTTACCCTTTGGTGTTTTAAAAAAACCTATTAGGCCAAATTATTATTAACCCCCCCTAATTGGTTTGGAATTTTAAAAAATTTTTCTTTTAGAAAATTTACTCGGGAATTGCGGTGGAAAACAATTTTTGAAAAAAAAACCCCCATAAAAAACCCCACTGGGAAACACCCCAAAATCCCCAAACACCCCCCCCCAAACTAAATTTTTTTAAAAAAAAGTCCCCTTTTTAAAATGTAAAACCCCCCTGCGGGTAATTTATTAAAAAAGGGGTTTTTCAAACCAAATATGGTTATTTAAAAAATTTTTAAAAAAATACTCTTATAAAAATAAAATTTTAAAAAAAAACTGCTTTTTTTTTAAAAGAACAAAACTGAAATGCAAGGACTGTATAATTTTTTTAAAATCAAATTTTTAGGGTACATATTTTATTCCTGGCAGTCGCAAACGGGGCAAAAAAAGTTGAAAATTTTTCTACACCAACAAAAAAAAAAAAAACATGCTAAGGGGTTTTAAATTAAAAAAACACTCTTTTCCCAAAATTATTGATTGAAAACACACAAAATCTATACTTTAAAAAACAGGGCCGACGACCCGACTGACTGACGACTGACGACTGACCCCGACGACGACTGACTGATTCAACATCGCCGAGCGCAAACACAAGGCTACAAGAAAATTTTGGACTGTAATTCATTTTTTTATGTAGGCACCCACAAAGAAAGGATTTTAAAAAATTCCCCCCCACGGCGAAAAAGGGGGGAGAAAATTATGATAAATTATAAGCCGCATTTTAAATTACTAAACAAAATTTTTTTTTGGGGTTATTGACGTAAAACAAAAAATACTTTTTTCGGGAAATTTTTAAATTTTTTATTTAAAAGGGGGATTAAAAGGGGTGAAATTTTTATCGGATTGCATTTTTTTTGATCTAGGTAAATTTTTTGGTCATCAACGAACTAAAATTTTAAAAATCTGTAAAACATATGTATATTTTCGTATTTTAAAAATCAACTTCCACCGAGAAAAACCGCGGGCAACATTTTCATTAAAAAAATTTGTAATTTTTCTCATTAAAAAAATTTTTTGAGAAAGAAGAGACAAATTACCTCATTCAAAATTGTTTTTTAAATTTAAAGTGATTCTAAAAGGTTTTTTTTTATAATTTTTTAAAATTACGTTAATTGTCAAAAATTTTAAACCTAACTCACATATGTTTTTTTTAAACAAAATTTAATTCAGTGAAACTTTTTTTATTTTTTTGGGGTTTCTTATAAAAATTTTTTTTTTTAAAAAACCGACCATTTAATTATTTTTCCTCACTTAAAGGGGCCAATTGTCTAAGGCGTCACTCTCGTTTATACGGCTTTTATGACTAAAAATGGGGGGTTCCAAACGGTTTGGTTTAAACGGGGGTGGTTTTTCCAAAAATTTTTCCCCCTTCTCCTTCCACCCAAAGCGAGTAATTCATAATTCTTCTTTTTCTCATCCAAACCTTTTTTTAAAAAAAACATTTTTGTGTAGCCTGAACGTTTAATAGGCCCGGGAAAAAAAAAAATTCGGAAACTTTTATGTAATCACATTTTGAAATAATACATGTTTAATTTTTTTTGGTGGCCACAAGGCTGGGGCGCACTCCGCCATCAACTACATGCTAAAAAGGGGGAAACGGGTTTTTATAGGGGTCAAAAATTTCTTCCTACTGGTTTTTTTTTTTCCTTCCCTAAATGTGGTCACTTCCCAAACTCATCTTCTCCAACCCAACCCCCTTAAAGTATAGTACAAGGTATAAATCCTAACGGGGAAAAAAAACCATGTAAACATTTATAAAATTTTTTAAATTTTAAAAAATTGCCAAACAAAGTTCGCGGGGAAATTTATTTTAAAATAATCAATCATAATCCTTAATTTTAAATTTTAGCTTTTTTTTTTTATTTTTTAAAAATTTTTTCCAATTTTTTTTTTTTTTTGAAACTACTGACATAAAAAGTTTTTAATATAACCATTTACTTTAAATCATATTTGATGGTACTTTTTTCATGGGCACATGGTAAAAAATGTTACTCAAATAGTTTGGGCATTGTGACGAGTATACACTGTTTGAATCCCCGGTGGGTTTTTAAAGAAATATTAAAACTAAATTGTTTTTCACCCCTTTAACAAATTAAAAAACATTTGGTGTATATTATATATTCCTTCAAACTCCCTTTGTGAAAATAAATGCGTATTTCCCACTTGGTACTAAGAGCAAAGAAAAAAATTAAACATGATGTCATAATTACTAAATAAACACTAACTTTTTATTAAAAATATAAAATTGGTGAAGATAGATTTTTAATAATGCTTGTTCTGTAACTAATCTTTTTTTAAATCGTAGCTAAATTTTTTTTTTTGCAAAAAAAAATTTGTGTAATAATTTTTACAAATTTACTACCCTTTTGGTTTTTTCCCATGTACTATTTCCAATTGGCAAATTATGAAGGCTTAATTTTAAGAAAAATACCCAAATTTGCGGGAGAGAGTGAGAAAAATATTTAAAAAACCCCCTAATGCACCGCCGGGTCAACCCAAATCTCACCATCTTGGGGAGTCTAGTACAACATGAAACGCGTTAAACCCTGGGGGCCAAACCCAAGCAGAAGTACAATTTTAATACCGTATAAACATATTTAAATTAAAAAAGATCACTATATTTTTTTTTTAATCCAAAAAACACATATTTTTTTTTTTGATTTTACGAAAAAACATGTTAATTTCCAACATTTTTAAACACTAGAGTAAACAAAATCAAAATTTTTTAAAAATATTTAAACTTTATATTTTAAAATTTTTTAGACCGTCTTAGACTCAGTAGCCCAGACTTTTTTGTGCGGCGACAGCTCACAGCTAAAACAAAGGCTTTTAAAATTACCAAAAAAAACTATGAACCCTACCCAAACCATAATCTCCAAAAACATGGGTTTAGCACTTTCACTTCGACGTCAAAATTTATATATATAACCTAAATGTTAACTGTCAGAAGTCAGCTGTGAGCTGTCAGTCAGCCCAAAGAAGCCATGGGCTACTGTATATAAAAAATAGCTTTACTTCATACATTGTGATGAAAGGCGAAACAATAATTTGCAAAGTCCTATGTAGAAAATCACAAACAAAATTTCTATGAGCTCCTTCCCAATGTTGGTAACTAGGCACTCATTTGAAACTAACCTAAATGCATACACACCTTGTGTTAATATATTTGTTTGATAAAAATACATATTTGTCATCTCTTCTTCGTCGACGTCAAATGTGTATGAAGAACTTACATCTGCATATTTGAGTCTCGAGTACAGACGAGGAATCATGTTTGTGGTCTGGAGTGATATAATATAGTACAGCACTGAAACATAATTAATTAATAAACTAATATCTTGGAATTTCGTGGAACCAATGTTTGAAACTACTACCCTCTTTCAATTAAATTCCAGACACGTCTGACACTCGCATTCTCTGGCTGTATTATTCTGGTTAATGTTTGGTGTGTGGGGATATATTTGATTTCTAATTAACTTTGTTTCCGTGAAAACACTTTATCTTCAATATTTCATGGAATATATTATTATTATTATTTTAAATTAGGAAAATATACAATGAAAAAAATGTTAGAACAATGTTTAATTATGGTAGGATTCTGTTAGGGAAAACTAACACAATAAACACATTTTCTTTGCGTTAAACATCGCTAATTATTTCTATATTATTAGAATTATTTCATAGGCATTGTTAATATATTATTGAATGAGAGGAACCAGGTTTTGTTTTAACATTACTATTTGTCAGTTTCGTCTGTCAGTCTCTTTAGCGATTACTGCCAAAATCCTCGACCAGTTTTAAAACGAATCTGACGGTGTCATTCTTTATGGTGGGAATGTGGGAATAAAGGCGACGTAAAAGCAGAATTTTTGCAGTTTTAAATCTAAACAATGTTTGTTCAAATAAATCAATAACTCTCCAGTAAAAACATTAATTTTAATTTTTTTTTACATGGTGAGCTCACAGTTCTTAAATTTCTGTCAAGGGTGTTCTAGAATTTATTGACAACTTTTCTCTTCATTTAAAATCTTGTCATCTAAACCGCTATGCTCATGACAGATATCCAACAATTGTTGATATCGCCATGTGTAATAAAATTAAACTTTATTGATCAATATTTTATTAATTTTGGCCAAATAAATGTTTTTCTATAAGATTTGCAAATACCTTACCCTTAAATCACGTTCCCTTTGCTACAACCTAAGCTCAGGCCGAACAAAATATGTATAAGGATTTTTATTATCTTTACAACGGTTTGGAGAATTAAGTTTTAAGCTATGAGAACTACTTAAAAAAAATTAGCCCACGACTTGATACCGTTCAGGTTATTCAACTATAAAATCACCTCTTGTGAATGTGGGGAACAATCAGTTGATCTGTCCGAAGTGAGGTTGTCACTAGCGGTTTGAAATGTTTTCTGTAATAATTTGAAATAGTTTGACGATAGATTGTGACACTTAGTAAATGATAAACAATGATATTCCGTAATGCCCGACAATTCCATGGTACCCGCATATCCTTTGTATAAAGCAATTAAAATAATTGAATGTGAATATAACCCTCCGAGGAATTTTATATGAAAATATTTTAATCCTGATAAAATTTTAACAATAACAAAGACTAGTATGAGATATATTTTAGACTATTTATATGTTTTGGTATTAGATCTCATGTTTTAATATCCATTTCAAATTAATGTTTTGATATAAGTGTATGTGTACACGAAGCTAATCTGTTATATTTCAAACATCACTCAAAGTAAATTGAGAATCTCTAATAACTTATGTTGTTACAAATTAACAAATCATTATTTAATCAATTATTTTCAGATTAATATAGTTAAACTAATACCATACTAATGTAATCTATTATAAGGGCTAGATATGAATGACTGCTCCATATAATATAAATACTAAATAATTGACTCAAATTTAAGCTCAACAACAATAGTTAGGGTGTAATTATAAACCCCTTGGTTTTAATCATAGTTGGGTTGAAACTTCTTTGTTTTAGTTTGATAAAAAGGCACGTGTGTTGTTGATAATTAATTACTTGTAAGATTTAACTTCTTGGACTTCGTTTAATAATAAGGTAAGTGTGCTGTTGATAATTAATTCCTTATAAGATAAATATAGACTAAATAGCCTTAAACTATATTAAAAGCTTTAAAAATAGTTATTATATTCACTTGCTTGTTTTAACAAACATGATTTCAACGAACAATGAGAGAAGCTTGGTGTATAAAAAGTAAATTGATATAAATTTACCTAAAGAGAGTGTGTTAAACCACTATATGTATTAATAACGAATCTTATAAAAAATATATTTATCAAAAGTAAGAATCAAATTTTATTTTGTTTTTTCCATTCTAGTCGAGTCTAGTAGAGTTTCTTAGAAATTTTCTAGGAAATGATTAGCATTATCTGGTTCAGTATAAGTACAGTAACCCCATGGCTTCTTTGGCGCTGTCTGATATTTCACAGCCGACAGCTGATGGCTTTGAAAAGTTACCATCTAAATTATGTATCCCTACGCCAAACCTTATGATCTGCAAAAACATGTGTTTAGCACTGTCACTTCTGATGGTCAAAATTTAGTAAATACCTAAATGTTTACTGTCAGAATTCAGTTGTGAGCTGTCAGTCAGCACCAAAGAAGCCATGGGCTACTGTAGTGAAGTTAATTATCATGGACCTATTTTTACACGTACCATGGTGTTATTAATATTAATGCCCACCACTCGGACAAATAGTCACTTTTCTGCCATTGTGCGTTATTGCCGCAGTTTATTGATTTCTAGTAATTTTCTTAAACTAATGAGTGTTTAATCTTTAAAGTTTTGTGTAGTGACTTTTTTTAAGTTATTAATCCTGATTATAAAAAAAAACTGTTGATACCGACAAAAAATTGGAGAATTTGAAAAAAAAAATCATGGATTTTTTTTATTTAATATGGCTTTTGTGAATTGACTGATTGTGATTGGAGAATAATAATAGGGGAGCTTGATAAATGGTAGGAGCAGAAAACTTCAGATTCAGGAAATAAAACAACTATGAAAAATTCTGAATTTGAATGTTAGAGAAGCACTATTATTGTCTTCCATATTTTCAAGTTTTTGGCTATACAAGGCCGCCTCAATCCCGTTAACCTAGTATAGTTGTGAATCTAATGTAGTCGAATATGTTATTGTTATTATTAGGTGTTCTGTCTTACGACAAGTCGATTCCTTTTGTCAGTGAACTTAGTTCACCAATGTGACCTGTCCTCTGTCTCCTCCTTCAGCTCCCAGATTCTAGACTTATTAAATGATTCAATCAAGCAAAGATAGCAGTGCAATACGTGTGTACTCCTAATCACATCGTATTTAAGACTTTAAAACCCACTTTAATAGGATGTAGGCCTAAATATCAATGTCTGCAGGTACATCCCCCGCACCCGCCACTCTCCTACACAACCCATCCACCATCAATTCGCGTTAAAAAGCGGTCCGCTTGACCAACTAACGCTGTAATTCTGTTTGACTCCTACCGTTGTGGATAGAGAAAGAGGGGGTTAGACTTGTCATTAGCAATCCTTATCCTCCCCCACCCCTTTACTCACTACCAACCATAATCCCTTTAACCACTGCCTCCCACCCACCCCACCCCCTGGTGAGCCTTGTGTCCACGTTACGCCACTGACCTCAACTCTGAAACTTTCCCACCCTGACCGCAGACATATGGCCGGGGCAGAGGGATAGGCACGGTTGCGACAGATGGACCAACGCCGTTAGTTACCCGGTGATGTGGTCTCTTGATTAATATTACTGGGTAGGGGGGGGGGGGGGGGGAACGTGATTATGGTCGCGGAAGAATATCATAAATATACCACGAAGCTAGGATGGTCCTATAACGGTGAAAGTGAAAACGGTCGGCACAGAATAGGAAATTGAAATCACGGGAGTTTCAAAAATTTGATAAAAATATACGTTTACAATTTACGTTTTCATTAAATATAAAAACCAACAAATGATTCTATATCTAAAAAAAGGGAACTGTTATTTTTTAAACGAAGACCCCTCCCACCTCCTTTCCGCGTTATTTGACTAAATAAATAAAGCCGTCACACACCGATTTACCTAATTATAAATATTTTAATATTGGTTTGGATAAAATCGGGTAGAGAAAGACGAAGTTAATATCTGGACAAAATTTTGATTATGTTGTATTATAATATACGAGGTAGAAAGCGTTTATTTACCGAAAAATTGCAATATAAACATTTTATAAAAATAGGTTATTACATGTCTCCCCTTTCTAAATATTTTCAACTATCCGTAAACTTTTTTTACACTCCATCTACTTTGAAAGTAGTGGTCCTATCTTGACGTACTATATTATGACCTTATTTATAAGCTGCACCGTAGAGGAAATATGGAAGGTAAGCTTTCTATCTTTCAGGTTAGACGAATTGTACATGGATTTTCCATATAGTTATTTGTTTCAATATGACCGCTGCTCAAAAGGTTGTTCGTTTAGTAACTCATCTTAAGTGATTTAAAACTCTGATTAATTAACCTTGGGCATGAATTTGTAAATTTTGGCATATATTGCGAAATCAATATATAAAACCACGCGAACATCAGTTATTGTCTTTAAGAGGATATTAGACCTGTACCGCCATTGCTCCCAAATGTGGCAAAGTAGACCGTGCAGACTCTTAGGGAAATCATGTTTACGAAACAATAAAAAATTCTATAATATATTATTTTGCATTTTTGAAGAGCGAAGAATATGGCGACGTACCTTTGTTTTAATCTATTTCATTATATGTTTGAAAAGCTCATAAATCCTTAATAGATTCGTTTAAAATAAATCGTGATTCAGAAATAAATAATAAAAATTTAAAAGCTATATATATACAATTATTATCTAACTAAGACGTTTCCATAAAAAAAATCCATAGTCACAACAGAAAAAACGAATAAATATTATTTTAAAACGATTATTTTTTTAACGGTTGTTCTGATATCTGGAGGAAAGACTCTGAACTACCCGAACGAGGGACGAGGAAATGGTTTTGGGGAGGGGGCAGGGAGTTTGTTGAAGGAAGTAAACACAAAAGGAATGTGGATAGTGTCCGCCTGACCCAAGCCTGGTGCTTTGGGCTAAAGGCAGATAAGAGAAGTCAGAAATAACTCATTAGCACATTTTTGCTACAGTAGTATTGACGTTTGTCTTGAGAAGTCACAATGAATACTTCGGGATTTGACAGAAGAAGAGGCTATATATAAATCACATCTACATTTATGCGCCCCACGTAAGAAAAGACGAGGAATAGAATTAAAATAATATTGGAAACAAAGGTAGTCTACAAATTTATTAATTTAGAACATGTAATTCCAATTTAATTATCTATTTTTCAAGTAAAATATGTAAAGCTGAATTTTATATATTAATCTATAAAATGATAATTTACAGCTAGAGAAAATATCAAATACCTTCCAAATAAATTGGATTTTTAAACGATGCCCGATTGAAATATTCCAATAAACTAAATTTAGGATTTGGGATATATTAAAGGTGATATCGAAACAAATATGCCAGCGTTTGCCTGTAGTGTATAGGGAACACCTCAGTGAAAACAATAAATGTGTTGAAAAACATTCATAAAGAACCATTCTTTGACAGGTTTTAAAAACTATTTTTATATCTTGCAACTTTGTTTTTGATAAATCCTATCAATGACAATTTAAAAAAATCCTATATAAATAAAGATATAAATACTGTATCTTTCTTTATTTGTTCTAAACATATCTTTCTTCCAAGACTACTATAGGCTGTCGTGAATCCTAACTGTATATTACAAACTTGTGAAAAAAACCTAAACTGTAATGACGTACACGCTAAGTTCATTTAACGTGTTTCCCGTTGACATAGTCATCGGGGTTCAAATCCCGGCCGGGTGTAGCTATGGTATTTTTTAAAATGTTTTCCATACACGTCTTCCTTAAAATTTGGGTACATTTTAACTAAGTTTTACTTTACCCATTCCAACTCTATTAGCTTTATAAAATGCATGTTTCCCGATAGGTATTAAGACCCCGAGAATAAAATAAGGTAATTTTTATAATTACAAAATTATTGGACCTTAGGCAATTAATTGCAGTGCCTACAAAAATCACTAAGAGACTTTTTATTTTTATACACCCACTTTGGTGGCCGCGTGATCTAAAGCTCTACTCTCGCAATAGACTATAGACTGTCGATGACGGGGAGTTTAAGGTTCGAATCTAGGTCGGGTGTACTGAGGGTGGTTTTCCAAAATGGTTTACTACTCTCCCTCCACGTAAATGAGGGCATACTTAATATTTATATAACCTTCCTAATCCCAAAACCCTTTAGCTTAATTAGTACATAAGCATAACACCCGAACGGGTAGTAAGACGCAGTGTTAAAGAAAATACTTTTTACCGTATTTTTCAATTTTAATTTTTCATACCATTAAAGAGCATTTTGGAGACAATTGCAAACTGATTTTAATTGTAATAGAAAAAAACCAAAGTTGTGGAGGCAGATAACGGTGATCTAACTGAGAGTCCACACATCACATCTATTGAGACTGTAGTTGTGAATGATGTTATTATGCCGTTCCATCAGAACATTACTTTGATATGGATAATTATAGCGCTTTTACAGAACCACAAAGGTAGTGGATCCAAAAGACACATTTTAATATAGTTCATTTAGACTGTTTTTTTATGTTTATCAGACTATTCATATTATAGGCCTGCTTATAAACTAACACTGGTAATAAATTAAAATGTTATCAATGTTGACCAACAAAAAATTGGTGTATTTTATATAAAACCCTTCTTACCAGAATCTACCATTGCAAATCATAAAACCAAGCTAAGAATGAGCAAGCTTTAAATAAGCTCAATGACTATTTAAAAAAAAAAACGTTTGTAATCAATCAATATTTTTACAAAAGGAAAATAAGTTTATTTGTATATTGAATAGATTGCAATAAAATCTTGTAATAAAAAATAAGTCTTCCTTTGCACAAAAGTGATGTACAGTATAGGATCTTTGTTTTAAAGACGGGGCTAGTAACTATTCCGGGGCAAGGTGGCCCAGATATAATAAATATATACGTACATAATATGTAGTGCTTAAAAATAGCATAATCACGATCATCAACATATCTTAAACAGTGGTGGATTCCGGAGGGGCGATAGGTTGATCTCCCCCCCCCCCCTGGAAAGAAAAAATATCGAAAATATTGAAAATAATATCTTACTTTAATTTTGTAAAGAATGACGCTACCATTTCCCTTGACAAACTTCTTCATAACCTACCATCAAAATAAGAGTTACTGATACATTGTTTGCTAAATTTTGTAAAGAAAAAAACGCTACCATTTCCCTTGCCCAAACTCCTTCATAACCTAACATCAAATAAGAGTTTTTGGGAAATATCTTGAATAGGAATTTGTCACAATTTAAATCACAAATCTTCTCAGAAAGTTTCCTGGGTTCGGCTGATGTGCCCAGCATATTTCTAGCTGGAATAAATTTCATGGGGAGGAAAACATTTCTTTACAGCGCAGAAATTAGTACATTTTTAACTTCAAATTATAATAATCTTAGCTTTGCCTGGAATACTGATACATTGTTTGCTAAATCTGAGATGTAATTAATTTTTCTCTTGATTTCCTCTGAAAGTTTTCAAAACCTTGCCTCTGCTGCAGTAAACACGGTCACCAATTTTGCCTCGGTTTCCATTGAGGAATCCTTTGAATTGTCGGTGATTGAGTCCTCTGATTTAATGAAGTTCTCTGTTTGCACTAATGTCCGTATCAGATTTCTTTAGCCCAATATTTACAACCAAATTTACTGGTGTAACCTATAATGCAGTGATATGCAATAAGTGTGTTGGCGTGGCAAAGTTATCACATATGCTTTGTGAGGAAGACCCCTATTCCATTGTTTGCTCTAATCATTGTAGAACAAATTTTAAACAAATAACCTTTTTGATGCCTTGCAGCCTTGATCTGTCCATCCATGAGTACAGAAAGACGAGTTATTAATAAATTTAGAATTCTTACGTCACACCGGAGCAAATATGCTCATTTGAACGGTTGATGTTATGTCAGAGAACTCATAAATGGCTAGTGAAAAAATAGATGCCAATTTTTTGAAATTTTCAAAAATTTCGATGCAATAATACGTGCAATATCTGTGACAACTGCGTTACATAGATATCAATCAAGACATATTTACTCAAAAATTCTTCACGCAATTAACACAAGGTTTTTACGATACGGCTATCAAACAATTATTAACAAAGTCCCCATAAATAAACGGACTCGATGTCATAGCTGCTGTTGAAGTATCGGTAGACTTACTAAGCATAAACTTTAAATGCTTCGTCCCTTATAAAACTTTTAATCATATTTCGCTGACAACCTAGTCTAAGAAATATGAGAATGCTAGGAATTTATTTTGCAAATTTCATTTAGTTGGTTGGCCCGCAATAAATGGCATGGCGGCCATGGTTGTGCACCACTGTCTTACCTTATCCGTGAGAAAAGGTTCATTTTTGCCTTAATATGTCCTACTCTTCTAGAAGTCATGTTGCTGTAGTTTCTTACAATACTAAAACTCCTCTATATAAAATACACAAAGTAATGTACCAAGCTAGTCCCGGAAGTTTACTAAGAAGATGGGGATGTGAAGACTTCATCAAATTGAAAGAACAAGAAGTCGCCTGCAAAAGTGAAGAAAAAGAACCCATTTAGACCTAGGTTGTCTAATAATGACAAAGACTATGGGCCTTGTGCTCAGAAGCCTGATATGGTTACGAAAAATTTGATAGAGAGAAAATAGATTTATTGCTACTTTACCAAGCACATCAGAGCAACGTGAGGAGCTTGAAAGAGGGACACTTCTCCAAAGAAATAGTGTCGATGGAAAGAAGTACGGGAAAGCTGCTCACTGCCTCTAACTTCGGACCCTTTTGTCGACGACTTCCTCACACATCTTGCGAAAAGGCTGTTCAAGGAATGCTCTATGATTATTTTGACACAGATGCAATGCTGTACGGTAGAGATGATGAGAAGAATGGTATATTGGCTCTTGAAAATAAAATGAATATTAAAGTTGAGCCTTGTGGCTCTTTGTTGATCCGGAATTATTTTACTCGGAGCAACTCCCGATGGTCTAATAGGATCTGACACCATTATTGAAGTGAAGTGTCCACCCTCAGCAAGGAACATGACACCAAAGAAGCTGTTTTAAAAAGAAAGTTTACTTTTTGAAACTTAAGCAAGGACAAAAGAGAAATACGCGCATTAACAAAACACACTACTATCAAGTGAAAGGCCAACTTCACGTGACCAGGAGAATTATTGCCTCTTTGTTTTTATGAAAAATGTGGGTATAAAGTCGAAAGATTTTCAGAGACGATGCATTTTGGGCTAGCCACATGGAGAAAAAACTGAGCCAGTTCATCTAATTGTCTCCTGCCAGAGCTTTAAATCCAAGACGCAGACGATCCATGCCGATAAAAATCCACCTTACTAACAAAGCTATTGAAGACAAACAAAAGGCTGACAAATGTAAGGCAAATGGCCCTTGAGAATTCCAATTCAAAACCTAAAGTGAGGCGAAAGCTTTAGTTATTAGGCTTCCAAACGCAATATAGAGCTAAACTCCCCTTACCTCAATTTGACTTGTTTTTTTAATTGTTTCGTGATTATGTGCTAAAAACAAAATATAATCTCTAAAATTATGAAAAGTTTATAAAATTAAAATTGTCGACTGTTTTTTGTTGAAAAGTTACCTAAACTCAAATGCCTTGTATTCTATGGTGATTGTGATCGTTTTTATAGAGTTCTATATAAGGGTGTGTCAAATAAATTGCTATTTGCTTCCCATAAAATTATATAAAACAATTTTTTTAACAATTAATAAAATAATCACAACATTTCTAAGTGGTCAAATGCGGGTAAATGATTGTTTCGGAGCGTATTTGACATTTCAAAAACTTTTATCCAACTATGTTTTTAAATCTCATATAATAACTATAGTATGAAAGAAATATGTTGAATAATTAATGCGAATGTGTTCAATTCATTATTTTATAAAAATTACTGTGAATGTAAGAATCACCAAAAGTAAAAGTAATTTACCAGTAATTTTTTTAATATACCTATCCACTTTGGTGAAAGTATAAACATCAACGGTATTTTCTACATCTACCATTGATTTTATAAAACATATAAGTTATGCTGAATATATTATAAAACATAACTCAAAACTAATCAAACCTTACTTAGCTTATTAACATTAACCAGTGACTGGTGGTAATTTTATAAAATCACCGGTGACTTTAATAAATTTTCAGCGATTGAAATAGTGTTTTTGTAATTCACCCAAATGTAAAAAATACGAAAAGTAGCAACAGATGAAAAAGGCATCTGATTGCTGAGCGTTTGAGTCACTCAGAACACAAGCCAGCTCGTTAATTATATTCTCAAAGATAATGGAAGATAATCTTAGTTGTTTAAAAATTTAGGTAATATGTTAGAATTTGGAAGAATAAATAAACCTTAAAAAATCACACCTATACAATCAACATTGTTACTCTACTTATTAAAAATAAATGGTACGGACGACGGTGCACCGCACAGTCTTTCTCCACTCCTCATATTAAAATGGACTGATTTACTAAAAACTTGTAATAGTTTGTGAAACGAAATAATAGATTCCCCATATTTTTACAGAAACACTCCACCAAAGGTCATAAAGGAAATAATATACACTGCTAGCTATTTAAATTCCTTACTCCATGGCAATAGATTATTCAGAACACTTGCAGAAATGTAATAAAAGGGAACATCTTTGTCCACCAAAGAGCATAATAAATTTCATATTTAAAAGATCTCCAAATTTAGTTGTTTTATATTTGCTTATATCTCAGAAACTATTGGTTTTTTGAAATATGTTTCGAATAAAATATTTGTTATTTTTAACAGTACAAAAAAAAATACAGTTCTAAGTATTTCATATCTCAAATATAGCGGATAAATTATCAAAATTGGAAATTAATCTTATGTAAAGTAACCTCAAAGTCACTTTCATAGGAAATGGGAAAATTGCCATTTTGTTTGTAATATTAAACAATACGTAAATAAAAACATTAAATAAAACATTTGCTCTTCACTAAATATTAAAATAAAATAAACATATGTTTGTAATAATTTTCAAAACAATTAGGAGTTTTAACTTTTATTTATTTATATTTTATCTCTAGAAAAAAATTATTTCAATAAATTTATTTTGTGTAAGTGAACTTATCTAAAACTATGCAAACTAATATAAACATCCTAGCCAAACCTAAATACACTTTAATTACTTGTACCAATTAGAATAAAACTCTGGTAGTCCCGAGATTCCGGATAATCTGATTAGGGGCCATTTATTGGCATTCCTTTACCCATTTCTTGAGTTAAGCCACAAAAAAAAGTGCCCCATTAAACTTGGCAAACAATTACTATTTCAATGTTCGACGACTATTCAATATTAAATTAATGTTGAGGAACCAAAAAATTACATTTTAGAATTAATTTCATTTCTGTCACTATATGCTTTTCCAACTACAAACTTCTTAGCTAGTTAGTCGCAATTTTACAATTACCGAGACATTTTAAAACTTCCATTTTTTTCCATAGACGTGTCCACAGAAGGCACAGTAGGCCCCCCTTTTGTTCTTTCAAATATTATGTTCAATAGGCAGGCACGCACGCACACACACACACACAGCTGTAAGAAATCATTGCTTCGTGTGAGAAGGATGCATATAATTCTTTATTACAATTTAAAAATAGCTCTAAAATAACTTCCAGAGTCTTATGATTTGATCGCTCTTAATAAAATATAAAGATATGGAAAAAAAAAAATCCAGGAATGACTACCTGAATAGCTTCCATAAAGAAAAGCTATATTTAAATATATTCTTATAAAAAACTTTGGGTCAGTGGCGGTGGAATCGACGGTAAGGGGGGGCACTGCCCATGGGACAATTAGCCCCCATGGAAAGAAGTTTCTCTCTCCTAGATACATTTCACACACTTCGACAGTATTGAATATTAAACTAAAAGATTGCCTTAAATAGAACTCAAAATGATTCTCTATGTGCATTAAATTTTCAAAAATTAACTGGAGAAGACCACACCCTATAGCTTCTAGAATAATGTAACTGTAAGAAAAAAATCAGTTAGAAGCGCTCTTAAGGTGAGGTAGAAGGGATAGCAAGGTTTTTACAGTTTTATAGAATTGAAAGTTTTTGGCCAAAATAAATCAAATATTTCTCCAGTAGCAACATAAAGTTTAGTTTTCTGCACATGCTAATATCGACAGATCTTGAATATCTGTCAAGGTGTCCTGGAATTTTGTCAAAACTTTTGAAATAAAGAGAAAAAGTTTTGACAAAATTCCAGGACACCTTGGCAGATATTCAAGATCTGTTGATATTAGCATGTGCAGAAAACTAACTCTATGTTGCTACTGGAGAAATATTTGATTTATTTTGGCCAAAACTTTCAATTCTATAAAAACTGTAAAAATTACTCGCGCACCCTTCTGCCTCACCTTAATAGCTTCTAGGGTCATCTAATAAATAAATCGAGGCAAGGCCACTCAAGATAAGTTTTAAAATGGTTGTAATTTTGAAGAATTTTCTTGCTATAAATACTACTAATGGATTTTGAAAGCCTTTAATTTTTTAAAATTGCCAGTGGAAGATCACTTCAAACATCTGTTAGAGGCATCTACTTAATTTTCGGGGAATTAATATAAAAATATTGTTAGATAAGGACTCTTGAAAAAGCTACATAGTAAATGAGTAAATACAGCATTTGACAAGTACAAACCAGCTCTTGGAAGCGTCTATCCCTTAGACATATTGATAGTCATTGCAAAAGCAACTTTATTTTAACTTACATTAAAAAAACCATGTGTTTTAAACGTAAACTGAGTATGCTATGACAGAAGTCGCAAAAAAAAATCCTATCCACTGAGACCTTATTCATCGCTGTAGGCTGTGTGTAAGTTGAGAAAAAGGAATGTTGACAACAGAAATAATATATACGATAACATTAAATATTATCAAATAAAAATATTTATTGAGTATAGAAAAACATGAATAAGATTACGATCAAACATTCTATAACAATTCTTGCCAAAACAACCAAACAACCTGCTTTTGGTATCCGCATGTCTAAACTTTAAGGCACGCTCTTGAAATAAACTGGACTGCCGCAGACGCAGAACTTGGGTTCGCATTTTGGCTGGTTGTACTGAGGGTGGTATTTCATAAACACTTTTCACTCTCCCTTCACGCAAATGTGAGTCCACTTCCTCTAAATTGAACCATTCCTATCCCTAACTAGTTAGCACATTTAATACACATGCATGTATACCTAAAGGTAGTAAGGTGTGATGATAAACAAATAAAATAAAACAAACAACCCAAACAGAATGTATGATTTTCACTAAAATAAAGAACACAACACAACACTAATAGCTAAAAGAGATCACCTTTGCTTTTTCAAGAAAAAGCCTCCATCAGTTTACATTGGTCTAGGGTAAGGTGTCAGACTTCTATGCTGGCGGCCGGGGTTCAATCCTCGGTCCCGGCAAAGATTTATCTGATTACCAAACCCTTCCTTCACCTCTGACAAGACATCTTGTGAATGTGAGGAATGCCAGTCTCCACCGTGGTTCGGATTCCACGTTAAACTGTAGGTCCTATCATTTCATCTCACAATCACCCTACCATTACACATTAGCGTAAGTGCGTATAACCCGAACGGGTAGTAAACGCGGTGCTAATAATAATAAACAGTTTACATTCCTGACTGTTATCAGTAGTGTAATTCAATGGTGCTCAGCAAAGCTGGGCCTATCGTAAGTTTTTTTTTGCGATATCAGCATCTTTCACTAATTTAAAATCATTTCTATAATAAGTAAGGGTGAGAAGGTTTTAAAGTGAAGGTGCACTAGCAATTGAATGAAAATATGGAAAAAATTTATTTTATAAATTACGACCACAGTATTTTTTATTTGAAGATTTTTTATCGTACATTTTAGAACACACTGATTTTCTACAAACTAAAACTAAGTCTAGAGCAAAAACATCACCCAGTTCTCCAGCCGATAATAACTAACCAATTATAATACTTCAATCATGCCGGATTAGAACCCGTGATCCTAGGTCAGTAGGCACACGCGTTACCTACCGGCTGTTCTAAAGTGTACAACTTCCCTAAAATAAATTTGACTGAAATTCAAATCTTAACTTGATTACCAATGAATAAAGATGTAATGAAGACTTGAAGACGTTCCAGATTAAAAAAAAAAGCGTTATCCTTTGTAATAAATTACTATGTCATGGAAAATATATTTAAAAATATTTAACATTGTCTAAGCCTTTAATCTAGGAAACTAAAATTGTTTTTGTTATTATATGAATGTAAAAATTGAATACACTTTGTACATGTACATAAATTAGTGTTTGGACGAGATGTGGTGGCATTGTCCTAGTCTAGAGTACAGTTTCAACGTTACCTACCAATTCAACTGTCTAAAATCACTCGAGATCATGCGGATCTGAAGTCGTGACATATGCTCTACCACTTCAAAATGCCACAACGTGTCAAGGGAAAAGGGGCCTTCTAACCAATATATATATTTATTTATATAATTAAATTTGAACGATTTTGTAATCTAACATAATTAACCCTTGTTAACTCAAATATATTTTTAAAAAATCATTAGTCGACTGTTTCATGTTTTGCTAAAAGTTTTTTAAGAGTTTTACAATTTTAAATTTTTTTTTTTTACTTCGTGTAAAACATGTCAATTTCAGACTTTAAAAGCGTTTTTACTATTACTACAACGGCCATAAAATTATTGGTTTTCCCGCACGATTGAAACAAGACTTGTGACGTTAAATAGATGGTTCTATCGTTACACGGGGCATAGGGGCCTAATGTAGATTCTAACACTTTCATCAAAATAAAGTCTCAATCATTTTTTTCTCTAGGTTATATTACTTTTACTAGATGGATTAGTGAATGGTATAAAAAATATAGTATTTTTATTTTCTGAAAAAGATATGTTCGTTTATGAACTACAAAATGGCAACTTTACTTAGGTGGTAGAAAAAGGACCACGCTTGGCCGAGACCTTTGGTTAAACAAAACAACCAGTCCAGCGCCTGTAAGAACCCGAAAGAGCAAACGAAGAGTACAATGCCGTTTTACTATTCTTTTCTTTCTTTAAACTGCTGTCCTCCCCAAGATAATTACACATCCCTTCTGTGTGCTCGAGAGTGTTGTCTCTTGAAGAAAGAATGACAGAGTAAAAGAGGACTAGGCGATTGTCAGTTCACCGATATTTCCTCTCTATACTGGATGACTTGTCTCTGACGTATTCATCTAAGCTCCACCTCCCTCGCACAACGCACGGGCTGCGCAACTTCAACCTGGCATTGAGCTTTCAGATAATAATCCTCTTAAATTTAATGCCCTGTTGATAATATTGTTAATTTTGTTTTATAAATGACCAAGCAACTAATAAATTATTTCGTATTAATCAAATTGATAGCTGCTTAATTAATTAGAACAAACATTAAAATTGAGGGTTGTTTTAGCAATAACTACAAATACATGTATACTTTGACTTTTTTTAATTTACTACGTAAATTGGATCACCTTTAAGAAAATACAAACTTTTTGGGTAATAACATCGATTATATTTTTTAATATTTAATTCTTTTTATTTTATAGACAATGAATTATCAGTGACAGCAGAAGGTAACGTGAATTAACGTTTAAATACGTCAACGTAAATATATTAACTTTTCTTGAGTTGTAAGAAAACTGAGATGTATTTAGATATTTTAACATTTAAGAAATGTATTTTACATATTAATTTATTACAATATTATCATGAAAAAGTTCCATGAACATTGAAGCCTATAACTTAGTAAATGTGTGAGTCCTTACAAATTTGTGAACATAATTAAAATAATAATTGTAGAATTCATTGAATAAATGTTATGAAACAAATTTGATATTAATAGCTCTAAAATTATTTACCATTACTGCTCGATCCATTAAATGCCAAATACACACAAAATATAAACTTTATTTTTATCACTGCACATTATTTATTTTTGGGTAATAATTACGTACCACTCGTGTGATAAATTGTAGAGAGGTAGAGAAAGAAATGGGTGCTTTCGGTTGTCTACTTTCTATACAATGGGTGAGTTTTTTTAACCACATGAAATATCTGTTTGTTAGTAACAATACATGAAACGTTATAGTGTCAAATTGACTTCTATGACACTGTAAAAAAATGATTAGTATTTCACTGTTTCCGAGTAAGTTAAAATAAGAATAGGAGGGTGACCGAATGGTCGGAATAAAGTGGGAAAGTAAGTTTGTAAATATGCTATTAGATAAAAGTATTTGCTTACATATACGTTACATACTTTTTATGACCTTACTCCATTTATAGTTGAGGACCAAAATAAATAAGTCTTGTTTCTGCTCTTGTTTAGCCTAATTATTGGCGTGATTAAAATAACTAGAATATTTGCATAGTAATGTGTAAGTTTAATCGAATGTTATATCATGAAATTTTTGAAATATAAATATTATTGTTGGTTTCTTCAAATTTTTACTAAAGATTATAAAGCTATTTTATATTATGTTTAAGTATTTGGCGAAGAAATTCATAAAGCCTATTCATGACCATTTACTGATATTTCTTTTCATCTTTTCTTGTTTTCCAAAGTCTAAGCGTATGTAGAATCAACTAATTGTAATGTTTTAGCACTATTTAGTAATAATGTATATATTTTATTATGTGTTTACAAATAAATGAATTCCTTTGTCAATGGATACTAAACCAGTTACTTTTAAGTTTGTTTACTTATTAATATATATTTATGAAATTAATATTCAAACAACTCTTTGCGAATTAATCATTTGTTTTCAAATCACAATGTTACGTATTATATTCCTTGTCAAAACGTTTCAAATTATAAATATAAACTTTTTATGGTTATTAAAATGTGTACAAGCCTATACACTAGATAACATTTTCAATATTTTTTTAAAATGACAGCCATTAATGGCATCTCACATTTTTCGGTCGTCCTCTGACCAGCAAAAAGCGAGCGTTTTATTGTTGTAGAAATATCCTTTCAAAATCCTAATTTATTTATGTTTCGTAACGAGAGTTTGAAGAAATTTACTTCTGTGACAAGAGTTCTAGTTTAAAGATAAAGACAAACATAACATGCCAACTAATACGAAAGGAAACGTTTACAAAGAAAGGATTCTCTCTTTTTTTTAAATCCAACTAATCTTGTATCCAAGCTCAACTCTTCTATATATTTTAATATTATTCACATCAGAATTTAAAAATATATAATAATTATGTTAATTACCCTGCCAACTATCCCTATCTTGAGATAGTTCTTCCAGTCCACCTCATTACAACCAAACACCCCTTGAGATAGTTCTATCCAGTCCACCTCATTACACCATACCTTGAGATAGTTCTATCCAGTCCACCTCATTACACCACACCTTGAGATAGTTCTATCCAGTCCACCTCATTACACCATACCTTGAGATAGTTCTATCCAGTCCACCTCATTACACCATACCTTGAGATAGTTTCTCTCCAGTCCACCTCATTACACCACAACCTTGAGATAGTTCTATCCAGTCCACCTCATTACACCATACTTGAGATAGTTCTACTCCAGTCCACCTCATTACACCACACCTTGAATAGTTCTATCCAGTCCACCTCATTACACCACACCTTGAGATAGTTATATCCCGTCCCCCTCATTACAACATACTTGGAGATAGTTTTATCTGGTCCACTTCATTACAACCTATCCCTATCTTGAGATAGTTCTAACCAGTCCACCTCATTATAACCTATCCCTATCTTGAGTTAGTTCTATGCAGCCCACCACATACACCCTGTCTATATATTGAGCTAGTTCTATCCAGTCCCACCTCATTATAGCATATTCCTATCTTGAACCAGTTCTATCCAGTCCACCTCATTACAACCCTGTCTCTTTCAGGTCCATTCTAAGTTATCGTCCCATCTGCGTCTATGTCTTCCATTCCATTGGATTTGCCAGTCAATACTCATGAATAAGTTCGGCAATAAACTTTCAACTTTATAATGTCATATTATTAAATCGTACGTAAATAATTAAGTTAAATTCCCCCAAATTACAACGGGGAAGGGGGGGGGGGGGTGATCATGGGTTCTTCTACGTCTCGTTTCACTAGGGTTGGTTACACGTCGCTCATGACCCACGCTTATTTCATGACCTAAATTCATTTTGTGACCCAGAGAGAAACTTCTTACTTGATGATGAGGACGTAGTCACATCCATGATTCTCTATAGAGGGTTTACATGTTGCGGGATATCTGTGGAAGAGCGGACATTTGACGATCATAAAGAGATAAAGTCATGAGTTAAAACGATTACTCAAGGCACAGCTCGATGTTTACCTGTATATCCGATGTAAGTGGGTAACATTTGACTTTCAGAAAGGGATTTAGACATGATCACATCTAGAACTCATGATACATGACTGACGGGTTGCCTGAATATCGTTGAAGAGTGACCAAATGAAGATCAATAAGGAACGAGAACAGAAGTCACATTAGAATTGCTGTATACTAAAGAGGCTGATAAGCCACCTGGGTATTGGTAATATGAACTGCCAACTGTCAACATGAAATTGTCGAAAAATAAACCAAGGGCACAGACAAATAATATACCAACACTCAACCTCCAAGTTAAAATGGTTGCGCTCCTTTTGAAAGCTTCAGTCTTTCAAACACAACTGGGATCGCTGCAGTTAGTCATATCGTCACCCAGCAGTGACACTAGCGAAGCCCAGTGTTGAATGACTCAAGCTGCAAAAGGGCCCCATGAAACCCTTGGAAGGTTGAGTGTCTGTTTCTTATTTGTCTGTGACCAAAGGTTTGCAATACAGGTTTCACGGTTGCCTGTATCTAAGGCAAAAGATCGACCAATTGACCAGGCAAAAAATAGTTTATGAACGTAGTTGTGGTTCGCTATACAAGATTTACGGATTATCTGGGCTTGATGAAATAACAAGCCACTTTGATGGATGGAAAGTGATCGGAAACAGATGGTTTTGCATAAGGGTTTGACGGGTCGCCTGTATTGCTTGTACGAACTTTTAATACATGTAATGTGGTTAACTCTCGCATGGAGGCAGATCGAACCCAAAAGCCCCATCCATTTATCTGATTTAATACCAACCATAGGTCAATAGTTTAAACGTATGAAATATAAGCTTCTTAACAAAGCTCTATTGAACTATTTGCCGTAGCTTACTCTTAACTGATCTCACTGACTCATTCTTTCTGCCAAGCCAAGGAACTGGTTTACAACAAAATAAAATATATGGATCAGCTTAGTATCGATGGAGATCTCTGTTAATTTGTTGCATAATCTCCCCAAGGAAATATCAGTTGTACGGTACCATAAAACATATCCACTAACCAAAATAGATATACCTTTTTCACTTGTTAATTCACAACGAAATTGCATTTTAAAATAATCTATATTTTTAAATTTTACTAAATATTTTAAAATATGATAAACGTTTCATAGATCTGTATTTTACTGTTTTATAATGAAAGGTTTACAGAAAACCACACTAGGATATTACGTTTGGTTCGAGTAATACTATCTTCCTAAATTACATGCGATCAGTGTGGTGAACAGGTTTCCTAGTGCTTACATTGCAAGGATAATAACAGCTTAATATGAGGAATAGTTACAAGAGTCATTGAGAGAACGTATTTCCGAATTAACTTGGAGAGTATGGAAAAACTCCATTAATAATAAATCTAATTTGGATAGCCATGCTTAACGAGGCCCTATTAGTTTTCAACCTTGACCTTTTGGTTAGTATATATCTGATAGGAATATTAGTCTAACTCCCTAAACCCCCTGGTCATCAATGTGTGTGTGTGTGTGGTGTTTATAAGTATTAAAATAAATATTTAATTGTTGGCCCATTCTGGACAGGTATTCTATGTATGTTGAAATCTATGCGTTATAGAGTTTGCTTATTGTCATAAGAGTTCATCTGGCACTGTAAACCTTAATCCCAAGAGGTCAAATTTTTTAATCTCACCTATATGAAATGTAGGTCATTTGATTTATGTGATTTTAAATCAGATTTTCTCATCATTTCTTCAGAATAATGCTTTTTGGAGTCCAAATCCACCTTCCCAGTAATATTTTTTAAATCGTTTAAATTGCGTTTTATCTTAACTTGCAGTAACAAGAGTATATTTTTAATAAGGTTATATACGTTCTAAATTTTAATTTTGTAAACAACCTTTTCAAAAACAGTTTATTTTAAAGTAGGTTTATGTTCAAGTATATTGGTTATTTCGTATGATACTGGTTAGTAAGGGAAGTATTTGTATTTTATGGTTTGATATTTTATAAAATAGCTAAACAAATGTATTAGGGTGTACATTTTTTTCTAAATTTGATTGCTTTACATATTAACCATATTACCCTTTATCAAAATAAGTTGCAATAATAATTGTGTGAGATTAAATATTAAATAGATTTTAAATATAAGTGTACTAGTTTCTTAAACATAAATTATGTCAAGGTATTTATGGATCTGAGTATAAAGGTTAATGTACCAACATCTAATAGACTATTGTTTTCCTACACACACTCTATATTTATACATTTATCATCCACAAAGACACACATACACACTGTCCTACCCTGCCAGAGCTATATATTTCTCTCCTCAACCCCCGTCACACCCTTACCTCACACACACTCCCACCCCCTCAATTTTCTCATTCTTTTCACTTTCCTCCGCGCTTGCCGGACGATATATTACCTTCCACCAGACTCTTGCAAGCCCTCGGGCCTCGTAAGTTTCGCAGATATTGAACCACACGCACTATATTGCTTGTGAATTGAGAGATGTCACTCGAGTGTGACCACCTCCAATCTCCCTCCAAATTCAAATTACCTCAAGATCAGTATATCTCCCACCTCCCCCCTCGCATACTCACAAACTCAAGAAAGGTTTACCCGCTTCTGTGGCCGCATGTCTAAAGCGCTACTCTCGCAGAAGACTAGAAATACCGTTACGGGGAGATAGAGGTTCGAATCTCGGTCAGGTATACCGAGGGTGGGATTTCCAAAATTGTTATCTTTTATCCATTCAAGCAAATGCAGGTACACTTACTATAGATATAACCTTCCTTATACTTGTAACCATTAGCATGGATAGTACATACAGTAGCCCCATGCTTCTTTGTGCTGACTGACAGCTCACATCTGACAGCTAAAAGCTTTGAAAAGTTACCAGACCAAATATTTATCCCTACGCCGAACCATATTATCTGCATAAACATGTGTTTAGCAGCTGTCACTTCTGACAGTCAAAATTTAGGTATATACCTAAATGTTGACTGTCAGAAGTCAGCTGTGAAGTGTCAGTCAGGACCAAAGAAGCCACGGGCTACTGTAAGCATATAACCCAAACGGTTAATAGAACGTGGTGCTAAAAATAAGTTTAATGCGGGAGGTAATATATAAAATATCCTTTTATGAATTAAAAAAATAATATTAATTTATTTATTAGTAAATATATTTTCCAACTGTTTAAACATAACAAATGAATTAGAGATACCACGATTTTCAAAGTATTAACTCCAATTTAAATTTATCTTTAGAACAATATTTTAGAAAACATTCTAAATTAATTTGTGCTGAGGAGCGTTATATAGGATATATATTTTATTATTTTGGTCTTAATTATTGGCTAGTAAAATTAGAACAATTAAATACATAATAAAAATTGAGATTAGACAAAAGGCGAGTTTTTTTATAAAACATGAAAAATACTATTTGAACATTAAAAAATAACACAAAACACACGAGATAAAATCACAATGTTAGAAATAATTATATATGAAAGAAAAAAGTTGAAAATAAAGTTAATCTATTGATATATAATACATTTTAACGTTGTTATAATTTGATAATTTTAATGAGTGCGATACCTATTTTAATACATTATCATTCATATTTTACAAAACATTTTTCATTTTACAAAAGTATATTCATATTCTGTAACTGCTATCAATTCTAATAAACTAATAATAAAAAAATAATAATTCAAATCATATCTTACCTAATACGAATAATGTTATCACCAGAAACATTAGTAAATGAGCTACAATAAAGGAATAACATGGATCTTAGTTCTCTATTCATACTAAAGTTTTGACCTAAAGTGGTTTCGACTACAGCACTTGGTGGTTGAATGTGTTAACCACGTCGGGACTCCCTGTGTTTATGTTTGATTTTTAATTTTTTAGCCCCACAACTTACAACCCATTTAGGTTGTAATCTTATGTACTAACTACGCTAATATTATTAGTGATTAGGAAGGTTATAGTTGTATGTGTATCCACATTTGCTTGTAGGAATATTAGAAAATCTTTTGGTAAAACCACCATCAGTACACCTAACTTAAATTATAACTTTGATATCCCCGTCATCGGCAGTCTAATCCAATTCGAGAGTAGTGCCTTAGACTATTCGACCACCGAAGCGGATGGTGGTATAATTATTTGACACTTAATAACTAAAGATTTAAAAAAAATTCGTTCCCTTCCTTTGTGATTCCATGATCTAAACATTTTATGGAATAATTCCCAAATCATCTATAATTGGTAGTAATGGACCACGTATATAGTCTGATTTTGGTGGGAAAAACCGTATTTGTTAGTTACTAAAGTTACTAAACCCATCTTAATATATCTATACGTCATGTCATGTTATCTGCAGCTGTCACTTTTTATGGTTACCTATAAAATAAAACAAATAATGTAGTAAAATGTATTTAATGTTGGCCACAAAAATATGTTTGAATTTTCTCTACTGTTCTTCCAACCAAAATCAGAGTACACTAAGGGTTCATCTTATGTGTGTCTTATGAGTCTCAGGTTACATCTATCATATCTAAGTACTATATATGAAAACATGTTGACTATATTCTGCAATCAAAAAGATGAGCGCGGTTCCAATAATTGTAACCGAGGACTTAAGCCCGAAACCAACCAGAATAAAGAATTAATCACTTAATTAAGAGTATGCGGAAAAGGCGTCAGTAACGCATTGTCTGATTGTGACGTAGAATTTTGGATTTAAGTTCTGTCTTTGTGCATTGAAATGATTTTCCATAAATGGTTAGTCATTTATCCTCGAAAAATTATGTGTATCTCTTCTAAAATTATTCCGTTCTCATCATTCATTACTCTACTACCGTGATTACAAATTCTACAAACGGGACTGTTGTAATACTTGGTGTGCGTGAAATAAAATAGCTCACTCACGGTTGACCGGTTAGTGTGTCAGAACTCTCCGTAGAGACAAGTGTTTAATAAAAACTAATTACGTTAGTAGATACACCAGTAGGTAATCCGGCCCCGTGGTGTAGTGGTAAGTACATCTGACTAACCCCCTAGAGGTCACAGATTACATTTTCCCGATAGTACCTTAGGTACTTTTTTTTCTTAGGGACTTATCCCAAAAGTCATCAGGGTTGGTAAATTATATTTTAAAACTCCACGGCCCCCAAACCCTTTAATTCAATATCGCACACATCTCGTAGCGGGGACTTGTTTTCAACCTCCTGTGGGGTACCCTGGGCAAAGCTCCTTTTGCCCCAGAGGGCGGGGATCTACATACAGGGCTGCAATGGATGGCAGGGCAGTAATACCACAAAGCTTGAAATAACCGATCGGGACTTTTACTACAAATTCATCGTATTTTTTTAAGTGGGCGGAAGAGGGCAAATTGGAACCCAAACCCTTGGGGCTTTCTTTAAATTGTTTCCCCAACCACTACTTTTCCCAAAAATGGGGGCCACTTTGTTGGGATGGGTCGAGTTTGGTCTGATTACATTTGGTACTTTTGTTGTAAAAACCTGTGGAAACAATTTTCCTTTTTTCCTTAAGACAACCGATGAGGTTCACACCTTAACCCGCTACACATCGATTCCGCTGGTCAGGATCAAAACATATTTTAATATAGGAAAGGGCACTATCCTTGTCAACTATTCTAGTTTAAATTTGTTAAAAATTTTTAATATTTTTAAAACGAAAAGACATCTGGGGTTAGAACGAAACTGGGGTCCAGTCCATTCGTTTTTTTTCCAATATAATTTATTTAAGCATTCCCTCTTACTACGCGTTTGCTTATACGCATGTGTTCTAATTACTAGGTGTTAAGGATTAGGGAGTGGAATTTAGAGGAAAATGTACTCACATTTGTGTGAAGAAGAGAAGAGAGGAGAGAGAGAGAGAAGAGAGAGTGGAAAGCCATAAAAGAAATAAATCCCTCAGTACATACGACTGGATCCAAAAAAAGATCTCACCAATCATCCCCCAATCTAGTCTAATTGCGAGAATGACGGTCTTAGCCATGAAAGGCACTGAAGCTATTTTTTTGTTTTAAATTTAAAAATTATATATTTATGTGTGGCTATAGCTGTAGTTAAACAAATATAATAGCTTGTCTATTTAATCCATTATTTAAAAGTATTTATTTTTGAAATGGTTTCTCTTTGTACCAATAAACAAATATACATTGTATTTGTTTCCTAATCAGCAAACACGCAAAATTTTAAGGTGCTATCGAAATTCCCTTAGACTATTTGGTGCGATTGAAAACACACTTCATCAAAGCACACAAAAGTGTTGATTTGTAGCGATTTCAATTTTTTTTAGTTGCTATCAGCCTATACAATTCTGTGAATTAATATGAGACGGGTATAATAAATATTAGGAAACAAAATAAATATGTCACCGCTATAAGCCCCCTCCTCTTAATTTAAAACAAAATAAAAACTCTATCTCTTGTGATGTAGATTTGAAATCACCCATCAGTTTGGGAAATTTTTTTTTTTATTTTTACATGGGGTTCTATTTTTTATTGTTATTATTAACGAGGCGTATCCAAAATTTTGATTCATTTCATTTCCGTGGGTAGATTATTGAAATGGCAGACACGGTCGGTTATGAATGGAGAGAGAGAGAGGGGGAAGGGGTTCATTTCCACAACGAGTAAATAACCCAAAATTGTTGACACAAGTGTCCCCGCTTGTTATACGTTATTCGGGTCCGATGTAAAAAACCGATATATCGATTTTAGAAAAGCGTATTAGCTGGAGAGCGCGGAAGTTTGAAATGTTTAAACATGGGTTTGGACATGCTTCATGGGATAGATAAACATTGTAGATTAAATATTATGAGTTGATAAATAGTGGCTTTTGATTACAATAAAAATTTACGATCTTATTCTGAGTGAACAAAATTCAATTCAGGTTTAAATAGGTTAAATTTTGGAGTTGATTTTGTGTAACTGAGCCCAAAATTAATACGGATTTAATTTAAAATGATAAAATATTTTAGTGGGTGCTAAAAAAATATTTTTAATTCGAACTTAGAGACTCATGATTGTAAACGCCAATTCCACTCACGATGCTTACTTTAATCAAATGGTTCCCAAAGTAAAAGGGTGCCATTTTTAGATGTGTTAAATTAAAATTATTAATGTTCAAAATAACAACAACATCCTTTATTTCTTTTTGCCTATTTATTATGGTTTTTACTATAACGTTTAAGTGTGGGTGTAGAGAATGAGATCTAAAGGCAATTTTTTCCCTCTTTTTATATAAAAAAACTTTTATTTTTCTAAAATAAATAAATAAATATTGCTCCAGAAAAACACAAGCGTATAAGTTTCCCTTCCCAAAACGGCGATATCAACAGTTTTTTGAATATCTGTCATGAACATAGTGGCAATCAGATAAAAACGTTTTAAATGAAGAGAAAAAGTGTTTTTTGAAATTCTAGACACCCTTGGCAGATATTCAACAACTGTTGATATAACCAAGTGAAAATTATATCTCTATGTTTCTACAGAATAATTATATTTTCTTTGCCAAAAATATATTTGGCTATAAAAATTTCAAAAATCCCGGTCTTAGCTTGCGTTCCCAACATCCACATCTTAAAGACATATTTGACTGTTTATTTTATAGGAGTAGGATTAAAAGGCAATTAAAGGTCAACTGCATTATCTCAACTACTTATGATGGGAAAATCTACAGTAATAGGGAACGTATAACTACAAATTAAAAATGGCCTTTTTGGGCCCAAGATTTGAGGCTATCTCTTGTTATAGAGGAGCTAGATATTGCGAGGCAGACGCCTAATACCTGGCTACCAACCATTGCATGGGATGCTCTCCCTTTCTCATAATGATGTGGGGTTTGGGACACTTGTAATTTTTTTCATACTCTATTTTTTTTTTTTGTATAATAATCTGTTTTTTTTTCAGGTACTTTTT
>JBCFYV010001773.1:0-31390 GCA_039000515.1 Timema cristinae
AATTTTAAACGACTTCGAAAATGGCTATTATTATCGACAATCGATTTATTCGATAATGGGACAATAGAAAATTGGGACTAAACGGTTTAATAGAAAAATCGTTTATCTATAATCGCTGTTTTCGGAAATACACTAAAAAAATTTCGATTATCTAAAATCAACAATCGACTTTTGACATTGATTATCGGGAAAAAGGAAATAGATTTTGGTCAATAGTTATCAATTATGAAAATTTGTTTTTTATTTCCCCCCTTTTCTTAAAAACGATCATTGATATCGACTTTGACTTTCGATTTTTTAACATGATCGATTATCGACCATTGTCTATCGATATTCGCCATCGTCTTTCGAAACCCTCGACTTCGTAAATCGATTTTTTTTTCGACCATTTCTTAGCCCATTCGAAAAATTTGTCTATCGATTTTGACTTTCGACTATCTTAAAAAAGATTAACGACCATTTGTTCATCGTAACGATTATCGACCGTATGTCGAATTTTCGACTATCGAAAATCCACTTTTTGACTATCGACAATCTTTTAAAATCGATAAATTGTCTATCGATTTTTGACCAAACGAGTATTGAACTATCCCAATCGATTTTCGGAAAAATAACTTAGAAATAATTTCAAAATTTTGTCATCGATTTTTACCATTGACTATTGACTTTTAACAAACGACTATCGTAATCAACTTTTTCCCCTTTTTGACTATCGAAAATGACTATTCACTATCGAAAGGATAATCTCAATTGAAAATCGAAAAAAAACATAATTACAATTGAAATCGGGCAATCGAAAATCGAAATCGAAATTGGGCTTTTTGATAATTCAACTATCGACTATCATTAATCAACTATGATTTTCGACAATAGATAATGGAAAATCCGATTTTGGAAAATTTAGGTTATCGATTATCAATTATCGAAAATAGAATTATCGATTATCGACCATCGACTATCGAATATAAACCATTGACTATCGACAATTGGGACAATTCACAATCGACTATCAACAATCGACTTTCAACACAATCGATTGTATCAAACATCGATTATCAACATCGATTATCAGACATCAATATCAACTTTACGAATAATCGACTATCGAAATTCAAACTATTGACTATCGACAATAGACTCGATAATCAGACAATAGATATCTAAAATCAATACTATCGATTATCGGTATCTACTAACGAATATCGATTATAAAATTCGACTATCGATAATTGACTATTGATAATCGACTATCCACTATCGTTTCGGACAGTTGACTAAACGAATGTCGACTATCAAAAATAGACAATCGACTTTTCGACACTCGATAACCCAAAAATTTGGAAAATAGATTTTCGAATAATCAACTATCGAAAATAGATTATCGATATTGACTTATTGACTTTAGACTATCGACCATCGTCTATCGATTATCGACTATTGACTCTTCGACAAAAATCAATTATCAATATCGAAAATTGCCCATATCGATTATTAATTATCGCAAATAGATTATCGTCTATAGATTATTGACTGTCGACTATTGACTTTCAACATCGATTATCGACCATCGAATATTGACTTTCGACAATCAACAATTGACTATCAACAATCGTTCTTTGACTTCATCTATCGATTATTTACCATCGACTATTGACTTTCAACTATCGACTTAATATATCGACTATCGAAAATCAACTTTCGAATAACGACTATCGAAAATGGCTATTGACTATCGACAATCGACTATCAATAATCTACAATTGAAAATTGAAAATCGACTATCTACTATCTGATAATCGACAATAGAATATCGACTAACGGTAATAGACAATCGATTATCTATAATCGACTGTTATCGGAAATCGACATCGTTTATCGACCTCGACTTTCGTAAATCGATTATCGACCATTCGTCTATCGATTTTGACATGTTATCGCTATTGCTTTCGACTTCTTAATCGATTATCGACCATCGTCTATCGTAAATTATTATCGACCATCGTCTATCGTTATATCGACTATCGAAAAATCCACTATTTGACTTTTATCCCGGCTCCTTTGAACTTTACATCCCATAGCAAAGAGCGACTAAATACTATCTTTCATTGCATCTTGTATTTAGAAGAGAACTTCCTTATAGTGCAATTTTCATAGGAATAATACTATCCAATAACTAGAAAACTTTTAGATCTTTAGTACAAGGTATTCAAACGTCAAGTAATATTCTATGCAGTTGTTACACGATATATAGTATCGAATCGTATAAAATAACACTAATAAAATAGTAAAATATTAATAATGTTAAGCTCTTGGCCATAAAAAAGTTTTTTTTTCTAAAATAGGACTATAAATTTGAGTTCCAAGTTAAACAACCACACAGCGTTTAAACATTATTTTTATGGGCAAATAGGTCATTAAATCTAGGAGAGAAATTGCCACGTGGAACGTTGAGTTCTTACGCATAATGAATTATAAGATGAGTTATTTAAAAATATGGTTCACACAAAATATGGTCTAAATATTTCAACATGGATCTTTTTCACTAACAACCCTAAAGTTTGAGTTTTATTAATAGAAAAAAAAAGTGTTTAAAATTGGACATAAGTTTTTTTCAACTAGTTTTTAAAGAATAGGTTATTTGCAAAGCGACGATACTAAGATTGATGAAAAAAAGCTCTAAATTTAGATTTCCTCTAAACTTACAGTAATTCATTGATAGGCTCTCATCACAAAGTTTTAGGCTCTTTGAGAATTAGCAGCGAGCATTCCTCCTTACCTTGAGATAAGAAGTTTCGTTTTTTTTTCTTTTCGCTCTTTCCTATTGGTATAACATAAAGGGTAGTTGTAGGTGAGGTTAAATGGAGTATGAGTTTAGATATAATATAGAAGTTACAATTAGTTCCAAAAAACGACACAGAAGATAGGAATTTAAGCGTATGGCCTTAACAGCGATTGAGGTTGGTTCTAAATAAGCATACCCACCCAACCTCCTTCCAACACACGCTAAATTTTATTCAAATGTTTATACACCAGTTTCAATGGGCACGTAGGCTACGACGTCTTTTATAGATTTGTCTGATTTCCTAATGATGAGGAAGTAAGGTTTTAATCCCGGACTTGATATCCTAGGTGACTTTCCGAAATATTTTCCACGCTATTCCACGTAAAAGCGAATACTTTTTTTTTCAATCTTAACTTCCTCATGAACCAACCAATTTAATAGAACCTTAAATATTCGAATAATCCACATGGGTGCAAGAGAATGAAATATTTAAACCCCACTTTTTTGAATATCAAGATGGTTTTATTCCGTTCAAGCGGTTGTATTTTAATTCTCCGCCACATTTTGATATGAGTATGCAGACCATCTATATTTCGTTTAGCAAAAAAAATTTTATGGTAGTTTTTTAGGCGTCCGATTAAGGATCGAACTAAATTAATTTTAATAAACTTTAACCACTTCAATGAAGTTTATGGTCTAGAAGCGTCACTCTACTGTTAGAATGCCTACTGATAACGGGCAGGTTCAAAGCCTGGTCAGGGTCCACTGAGAGTGGTTTTTCTTAAATAGTTTCTCACCCTCTTTGATAAGGCGGGTATTTATCACTAAAAATGCTCCCTTCCTCCCCCTTATTTAATTAGAGTAATTATTTATATAGTATATAGACGAAAAGGTAGTGTCTGATGTATACTAAGAAATACAAGAATACTTTGTTAACATGGTGTGTGGAGGTGGGTAGCCCGAAATAAATAAGATAATTAAGATCGACCTGTTTAAAGCTTATGTGTGTATCAGGTTTAGTAGAATTCTAATTTTTGATGTTCAAAATTACGAAAGGGGGAGGGTATGCAACAAACAACATACGAGTATAACATTTTACATTTACACTATGGTAGGTTAGAGAGAATGCAAACTATATGTGATTTCCAGGGATTGTACCAAGGAAAGGGAGTGGGGGAGAGAGATGTTAGTAGGGGGCTAACCACTCTCACATTGCTCTCCAGAAAGGATTCCATATAACTTAAGGCTTAGATGTGTATGCTTGTATACACGTTAAGTATGACCTTATAAATGTAAATAAGACAAATTGTTGAAAAAAAACTCATAGAAAATTTAGTTAGGCCTATAGTTTTCTCAAAATACTCTACATTGCCTAGAGTTGCTTGAATATGTTTGGATTAAAGTTATAAATATTATATTCCGTGTTTGACTAGTTGTAGTCGTCGGGGACATGATTAGCACTCCGGGGCAAAGTGGTTGGATAGACACTATAATGTATCTTGGTTTGGAAAGTAAAATTGTTAATAATAACCTGGGTCGTACTAAGGGGTGATGGAACCGGAGGGGAGCATGAGGCATTGCCCTGGGAAAAACTTATACCTCTCGTGAAATACATTTTCTTTCCCTCAGATATATTTTAAATCCACTGTTATTGAATATGAAGCTGAGAGAGTCGAGATGACTGAATTGTATCCATTTTGATGGTAGCTTTCAGACATTTCCTAATACAAGCACCACAATAAAAAAGTCTGATTTGTATCCATTATCATAATACCCACAAATGTCCTGAATAGTATCCATTTTGAATGGTGCCATTCAGACAGTTTTCAATAAACGACTTTAACAAAAATTCCTGATTTGTATTCCACTGTAATTTTTTTATTAGTTATGTTAGCTTTAAAATGTGTATGCATGTAGGACTTGATTTACTAATATTTATAATGATCAATTAACACATCAAAAATTGTTCATTAATACTAATTTTTTATAATTATTTTAATTATTTGGATTTTGTTTGCAAATATTAGTCCCAGCAAAATGCAAGTGCATTTGCTTTGTATTCAACCTTCTTCATTCCTTCTGTCTTGCGTTAATTAAATACGTTGATCATGGAGGGCATTTTTACTGGGTACATTTTTGCTTTAGTATTAGCGAGATTAACCATAAATTTTCAATGATTTCCATTAAAAAACATAACATTTTTAATTTGGGAGTATTAACTCCCATGTCAGTTTTGCTTTCTTGATACTAATCCTGAATACTACAACACCAAAATAGCTCAGACTTATAAAGAACCAGGTATAGTTTCCGAACGTTTTCTTTTTGACGACTGACAGGATAACCTAAATTACTTCATGGGGAAGCCAAATTGTGGTTATACAGGCTTCACGAGATTATTTTTCTTATTTAGTTTCCATTGTTTCATAATCGTAAGTTCTTACAGCCTTTAATCTTTTCGACGCGATTTTTCGTTGTCTGATGTCGGCTTCTTCTCGGTGTCCTCGTAGTCTTCTCCTAATGAACAGCAGACGCGTCCGACATCCTAGGTTATCTGTGACAAGTGATCCAATTATATAGAAGTTTTTTAAAAACAATGGGTCTTCTATTTATATGTTGACTTCACCGGAACATAGCCAAGAGGGTTATCCATTCACACCACCCTCGCCACTGTGAACTATCTAATGTGAGAGCACATAAGAGTGATAGTCTGCTCATATTACAAACAACGCCATATAAATTATTTTAGGCCGTAGGCCGCAGCCCTCCTCCATTCCCCTAGCGCCTTCAAGCCTAATGCTTTTAGCTGCTAGTCCTGGCTTGTCTTCATCTTTAATAAGGGACTTCTAATCTATAAGTTTCTTCTCTTATTCATCCTCCTTTGTTTTCACCCTGCATTAAAGATTATAAATCTCTTCTACTCAGTCAGATTTTCACTATTCCAAGCCAATCTCTTTCTCACTTTATTTCTCATTCTGTAGTCTATTTTTTCTAGTACTCTTCTTCTACATCTGTGTTCACAACCATCCCGAGTCTTTTCCTTCTGTGTCTATTCTTTTCTTAATCCTTGTACACCATCTTCCCCAAACTCTTTTAAAATCTCATTGTGCCATAACACTTTCCCTTCTCCACACAAGACCACGATCTTGTATTTTCACTATACTATCCGATCCTTTGGTCCTACATAATTCTCAATTTAGTACATGATGTGGTAATAAGGTTTCTGCAATTTCTGTTACAATATTGTTCTCCACATCCGGTTAACCGTATAACTTTAACGGAAAATTTCCATGGCCACTCAGAAAAAGAGTATCATAATGGTTGCCAATCATTTTTATATTTTTATACTACTGTTTATCATATGGGATGTACTCAAAAGATGCCCTACTTTGAGACTATTCAGGCTCTCAAATTAGCATTGTTCTAAAAAGTGTCACTTGCACATATCAGTCCCACAAATATTCTTATAAATTCCGTTCTGTATCAAATGTCAACCGGGATGACACCTCCCAGTACCACTAAAGCATCATGTAATATGTCATGTATGTTATATGTCACATTATATTAGGTGCCTTCCTATTCACACTTTTTTATACATATAAGGGCCAGGTCTAATTAATCTGGATAAATATTAATCTGGTATGATAAATATTTCTAACTGTTGGGTTTAAGTTAAAGTGCGTCTTATGACTGCCAGATTGTATTTATCTTCCAGATAAAATTATATTTATCCATCACAATTTTATAGGGAGGTTTAGTGTTTAGTTAGCACAGGCCTGGGCTTAACTATATAAAATTTGAACATTTAATTTCCACTTTTATATAAACTGACAAGCTATTTGTAGGTTATAATTAATATTAGAACACTAATTATCAAATTGTGAGTACAATAATTGAAATTTGTAAACGTTTTACCAACTATTGCCCACATTTTGGCAAGACATCTGAGCTTCTGCGACCACGTGATGACATATGTTTCCTAGCATCGTTTAGCCACCATTATATAAACATAAATATTGAGCGTTGACACCACTTTCGATTAGGTTGTAATGCTTTCAGCAGGACGCACCAGTAAAAAACAGTACCTATCTTGCATGTTCAGAATAAAAATATATTATTTTAAGATAGCTATCTGTCAGGTAAATTCAGTTCATAAGTAGTGTAAAACTTTTAAAAGTGGCTGATAATTCTGATATATTCGCTAACTTTTTTAGCTTTTAGCAATATTTATCCGGTTAGTAATCTGATCGGCCCAAGGTGGGGCTTTTATTTATGGTATTGTTCTTAGGAATGAAAAAGGTAGAATGTAGAGGAAATGTTTTAACGAAGCATTTGTATAGGGGAGAGTAGGCAACAATTTAGGGAAAACTACCCTCAATACACTCAGTCCGGGGTTCAAGCCTTTAACATTCTCATCACGGCAACGAAGACTCATGATTTTGACCATATGCTCACTGGTGCAGGTAAACAATAATTCAAGTTACTTGTATCAAACAATATTGAATTCCTTTTGTGTACGTTTTAAGATATCATTAATATTTATAATATCAGTCTTTGTTTACAACACTCTTTATCTAATCATTTTAAAACTTCACATACTTATAATTTAATAAAATTAAAAATGAGACCTGGAAAAGGAAACGAGCACAAGCCCAGGAATCATTTTTAATACATTCGATTATGATTGGGATACGGCTCATTTCCTATATATATAATCAATCATACCCCATGCTCCGTCATTCTTTATAGGGTACTTAATTATATATCATTGCTTTTCTCTAATTTTAATTTTTATTTTCATTAAAATAGAAAATTTTGTAATCGTTAATATATGTGACCATTGAGATTAGTCAAATATTGACACTTAATTTTACCTCCGAACCACAAAATATGTTTATCTATATAATTCTGTCTGTATCCCAGTGTGTGTGTCTGTACCTTGGTACCACAACCAAATTGGTTTGCGGTATTTTTATCAATCTTGAGATTTATATATAATGTGGAGATACCATTCAGCCGTTTATTGTATATTATTTCTTATCTTTTAGAGTAAGGGTTTTTTATTAAAACTATATTCTTAAAATTGGAAATTTTCGAAAAATCTTCTTACAATTTACTTAAAACGAATGGTCTGCAGTATAGTTGAATAACAAAAAATAATGTTTTTTCTATTTTTTAAGGATTAATAATTTATCTTAAGGGTAGTTTTAACATCGACTTACATTTCAAAATTGGACTATATTCTATAATTTCTATGATTAAATCAAAATCTATATCATTAGGAGTATATTACTTTATTGAATACTAATTTTGTTCTTCTTTTTAAAAAAATTTGTTCATGGCAAAGGACTTAGTTTACATAGACCTTATGATTGTTTATTGCTTTAATTCAAAATATTTTGAAATGTCTTTAACGTTTTTGTTAACATTGGATATTAGTCAGTGTTTTAAATGATAACGAGTAAAGGGCATAGAAGCGCCTTGTTCGGGAAGGGAAGCAGGGAGGGCTCCACAGCTCCTCGGGAATTTGAAGTAATCACATAGTATAAATTTTATTTAATAATATATAAACATTACTATAGGCCAAATGTATAAATTTGTAGTGGACCTCGGGGAAAATTAGCTTTCCACACTCCTCGCTTGTTCTAGTATTTATTCCAAATAGTTCCTTATTTTTCAGGACTTGTAATCTTTTTTTTATTATTTTATCTGTTCCTAAAAAGTATTTATTTATTCCAGATCTCTTCACTTTCTAAATTTTATTCTTACTATTTTGAATATTATTTATTCTGATCTTTCATCTCTCATTCCGATCTTTTCTTTTCGTTATTCTGACTCAATCATAATTATTTATTGCAGCTGTTCTTTATTTTCAAAAATGTTCCTTATTATTTATTCCTATTCGTTGGCTATTTATACTGATCATAACATATTGATTATTATTACTTGATACTTTTTCATTCCTACTGGTTGTTTATTTATTTCTGACTCTATACTTAATCATTTCTATAAGTTTCCTTATTTTATTCTGACACCTGATAATTACTTTCCAACTCATTCCCTATATAATCTGACTTTTTACAAAAATTATCTCGACTCATTCCTAATTAATTATGAAAAGTTATTTATTTATTCTAACTAGTTCCTTTAGTATTTTGACTCACTGTTTATTAGTTCAAATCCTTTCTTTAAAATATTATGACTAGCTTCCTACGACCCGTTCCTTATTTTTTCTGTCTTTGCCGTTTTTATTTTTAATCATTTACTATTTATTGTGACTAGTTTATTATTAATTTGTGTCGTTCTTTAAATTATTGTGATGAGCCTTTATTATTTATAACTCTATCTGATAATATAAAACTTTTTTTTAAATAATCATTTAATATTTTTTATTACGAATTTCATTTCTGACTCGATATATTTTATTTTAACTTAATCCTCCTTAATTTATCCCGCCCTCGTTTTATTTATTTGATGCAGAATTTATTCCTTTTTATTTCCTTTAGTTCCTTATTTATTCTGACTTGTTTCGTAATTAACCGATGAGTTCATTATTAATTCTAATCAATTCAAACTATTTATTTTACTTTAAATTCTAAACTATTACGAAAAATTTTCTTATTCACCCCGTTTAATAATTTATTATATCGACTTTATTCTCAATATTTATTTCGACTCAATCTGTATCTATGTGTAAATGTGCCACCTTATTGATTTCCTATTTCTTTTTATTATTCCTAGCATAATATTAATTATTATTTTAAGATATTACAAAACTTCCTTATGTAACATGACATTTTTTTTTATCAATTCTGACTTTTTATCTTGACACGTTCCTTATTTATTTAAACTAGATACCTGCCTGGTTCCCTTTGTATTTACGATAGCGCTAATAAATCTGGCCTTTTAACGATGGTTACAGCTGAGAGGAGAAGATATCTAGGACTTGCTCTTGCTTAATGACTCTTGATGATTGATGGATAAATTCCCTTAATAAACAATCTATATGGAAGATGTTTAAATAAAATGGGCAGCGCCTACTCATATGAATTAAGTTCCACCAAAATTGATGGGGATCTAAATTCAATTAATACTCATCATGCTCCTATCCATTGGTGAAGATTGATAGAACCGTTTCTCACCATTGTTTACGAGCGTGATGAGAGCTTGCTCATCGTAAGATGAGAATGTATGAATCCTCAACAAACTCAGATGAACGACATTACCAATGCGTCTCTACCATTTTCTTGAGTTGTATTTCTAGGAGACGAGGTTGCTTTCTTGGAGCTGGTGATACAATGGAGGGGGCTGACGGTCTGGAGGAGGTGCTGTTCCTTGGAGGTTCCTGATTCCGCGGAGGGGGCTGACGGTCTGGAGGAGGCTGGTTTATTGGAGGAGGCTTGACTCACTAGAGGAGGCTGATTCCTTAGGGAGGCTGACCCTGGAGGTGGCTGACTGACTGGAGGTGGCGGGACTGACTGGAGGTGGACTGACTGACTGGAGGTGGTGACTCCCTGAAGGTGACTGACTTACTGCAGGTGGCTGACTCACTGGGAGGTGGCTGAGTCACTGGAGGTGGTAGACTCCTGAAGGTGGCTGACTCACTGGATGAAGTGGCTGACTCCTTGAAGGTGGCTGACTTCCTATTGGATTGACTTATCAATTGTTACTTTCTTGTAATACTCACATGCTTCATTAATTAAGATAACGAGTCTTCTCATCGAATACAGATGTTTTCTTCATGTGGGCAACAGCTTCTTGAGTTAACATCATGGACTTGGAATGCTCCGTACTGAAGTAAGAACCGTTGTTGACCTGACACGGAAGGTGGACTGGACCGACTGGACGATCTTACAATGTTACCATGAAGGGGAGTTGTGTCCTGATGATGACTCTACCAGTTCCCGAGAAGAAGGGTCTTGTTGGCTTAATCTGGAAGGTGGCTGACTTAACGATGTTCTCTCAGATGGGTCTTCTTGTCTTGATGGGAAGGTGACTGACTTTCTGACTATACTTACCATTACGTTTAAGTGTCCTCTTGTTTTTTTGTACATGGTGGCGGCCGTCATTTCCTGGAAAAAAAATGTTCATCCCGAACAGGTTGAGTGGACGATGGCAGCCCATCGTCCGGGCACCCAGCGGTGTTAGGGGTGCCCCCTTGTCGCTCATCATCAACTGCAACAAACCATCACCAGAAACATATTATATTGAGTAGGAAAAATTATTTAAGCAATGATAAAGATAAAAGCTTACTTTTACAAATAATGGTTTTATAAAAATGCTAAAAGTTGGCTAGCAAAACGTTTAATAATTTTGCTCATATTTATATATAATTTTGAACAGAACTATTTGATTGGTAGTTTTTTGGAGAACTTATTGTAAAAAAAATTACTACTAAGTCTTCTATACTTAGCTCAATTGAAAAGATTTGAATAACCAATTCATTCAAAATTGCCTAACTATAATGATTTCTTATTAAGGACTGTAAACGATACTCAATTTTTAATATTCTGATTACACACAAATGCTAAACGTGTTTTAAATAAACCACCAATAAATATTACGGTTATTTGGTATCTTGAGTGAGTTCATATACTCCATTATCATAACAATATAATTAAACCCCAACAAGATTTATTATTTACTTCTGAATGTATGACATTTGAAAACAATAAATTGAGGTTTACAAAAGGTATAAATTTCATACTCAAACCACGTGTGTTTTCAAGAAAAAATTCTTTGCTGCAGAAAAAATGGTCTAATATAATAAATGGTCAAATAGTTCATATCTCAAAACAAAAAAAGTTTCCATGTAACTAGGAAAACAAAGTATTAATCAATAGACCCTCAGCTTTACTCCCAATCTTATCTACCAGACAAAACAACTTAGCTAACAGTATTCGTACTCTATCAACCAGTATTTCATCTAACCGTATTAAATTCCATCAACCTTTCTCTATATTAACCCGTATTCACATCCTATCAACTAGTCTCCACATCAACCAGTATCAACATCCTATCAACCAGTGTCCCCACCCTTTCATCCATTCACCTTATTCTATCAAGGCTGGTAGCTTTTAATTTTGTCCCAGAATAAAATGGTATTTATAAATGATTATTTTAGTCAAGTTCTCACGAAAAAAAGGCTAATCCCTCCTGATCCATCCATTTACGGCTGCCATATTGGAAAAATGGTGAATACAGTGTCCTATAAGGAATAAAAAATTAAATCAATAATGGTTTGATGAAGTCCTTATTTCTTTTGCTTATATTTGGCACAGCAACATCTTTTTTGCGATGACGATTAAAGAAAAAGCATCAATTATTTCTTCATTAAGATTTGACTTTAACAAGTCTTTCTCTGAGCTAGAACCATAAGGTTCGAAAGCCATGCATCTCCCATCGCAGACCTGAGCCTGTTTTTTATTATTCTAACTCTTGCTCATAGCTCTTTCAGCCAAATAACTGGTTATGGACAAAGATAGCGAGGTTGTATTGACAACTTTCAATCTATTGAAGCCTGAAAATCTAATCAAGTACCCATAAGGTTTAAAAAAAACCTATATCACGATGAAAACTCTTAATATGTTAAGTATCACTTTATGTTTCACTTTCAAACACATCATCAACGTCCATGCTTGTTTTCCTTTCAACATGATCCTTTATCTGAGCTGTGTCTTTAGATTTCTCACTTTAACGTGGAACAATCATCAATTGATATGCTTGAGTGATTGGCAAAATACATTTCATTGAATGTGTTTAACTCTTCACATACAATTTAGTGTGGTTCCAATCGTAAAACTCACAAGGGTTTCTATGTTTTCAGGGGAAACATTATTTGCGTTGTTTCTAAAACCTTTGTATATGTGAAATAAACCATTTCTTTTACCATGTCTATGCTATGGTCAGAAAGTCTATTTTTAAGCAACTTAAACACAATTTAATTTTTTTTTATTTATCTCAATATAATAGGTTCAACTATACCCAATTAATCAATAAGCATTTTTCTTCTTCTAACTCTCTTTTGGAGCTAATACATGGACGTAATGATTTTTAAGAACTTTTTAGTTTCTCACATCACATTATACATTCCTAAAACTTTCGCAAGCTATTGATCTGAGTTTTGACATTTTTATTATAGCTTGTACACCACCACAGGCCAACACCTTACTCTGTAAGCTTACTGTGATGGTATGCATTACTTTAGGACCAGTGCCTTTTCTAACACTTATCCCTTAATAATAAAGAATATGGACATTTAATACTTAAGTAGGCCTAATAAGAACTCCATTTGTAATAGAATTACAAATATATATATTATATATATATTACTCACATATATAATTGAATATTAATGACCTTTTAAAATAAAATAAAATGAAGAAATTAGAATCAATATAGTAGGGCGAGGGAAAACAACAAAAACAAACATTAAGGCAAACACATTCATATGTCATTATACTCAGCTTAATATATATTCAAACATGATCGTTATAGCAAATAATTTTAAATATAAAACAATGCTCTTAATAGCTAAGAACTATATAGAGGTGAGCACAAATGATATTTACACTTTCGAAAAGTTATAAGAAAGGAAAGGTGCACCCGATTAATGGAAACATTTTCTAGTCGATACAGAATCCTGGAAGCTTTTTTTTGTAGTTTAAAATGACTCATTATGTGCTCCTCAATTAACACAGAAGCAGAAAACGCTTCGCACACTTTGTTTAGTGTGTCGGCGGTGACGGACTCAACGAAGGCTGTGATTCTCTGCCTCAGCTGCAGCAAGATCGTGGCAGAGGTGTGAAAAATATTTTGTCTTTCACATAACCAACATCAAGAAATCGTATTGGTTTCAGTCGGTGATTGAGTGGCTATCTGCCCCAAGACAATCGTCGGCACACGGTCACGACCAAGACAGCTCCCAGAGATATGTTTGTTCAGGTACAGCCAAGCGGAAGTGAGGCTTTGCCCAATCTTGATGGAGGATCAATTCGATTTAATCTTCTTTCAAATAGAGGCAGAGGCCAAAAGGAAGGCAGGTCGAGGTAGGAATGACCTGTGACTGGATTTTTCTTATAAAAAAAAGGGTGAGTAAACCTTCACCCTCAATATATAAAGAGAAACACATTCACTTTGGTGGTAATATATCTCACTGATAGTTGCGTACATTTTTTAGTTAAAATTTGATGGTAATGTAAATACAGATAACAGTGTCTGTGTACTACCAACATAATGGTAATGTAAATACATATAACATTGTCTGTGTAGTAATAACTTCATGGTAATGTAAATACAGACATTTGTTTTGTGTGGTAGTAACAACTAATGGTAATGTAAATACAGACAATATTGTGTGAGTAGTAACAACTTTTGTTAATGTAAATAAAGATAACATTGTTGTGTAGGTAAAAATTTGATGGTAATGTAAATACAGATAACAATGTGTGAGTGAGTAGTAACAACTTGATGGTAATGTAATATACAGACAAAATTGTCTGTGTAGTAACTTCTGATGTAATGTAAATAAAGAAAATAATGTCTGTTTAGTAACAACTGATGGTAATGTAAATACATATAACATTGTCTGTAGAGTAACATACATATTGTAATGTAAATACAGATAATATTGTATGTGTATTAACAAATTATGTTAATGTAAATACAGACAATATTGTTGTGAGTAGTAACAACTTATGGTAATGTAAATAAAGACAAAAATTGTCTGTGTAGTAACGTATTGATGGCAATGTAAAATACAGATAACATTGTTATGGGTAGTAAACTACTTGATGGTAGCGTAAATAAAACCACAATTTCTGTGTAGTAATCATGATGGTAATGGTAATGTTAATACAGACAACTTGTCTGTGTAGTAACAACTGATGGTAATGGTAATGGTAATGTTAATACAGATAACATTGTCTGTTTAATAATAACTGATGGTAATGTAAATAAAGATAACATTTTCTGTGTAGTAACAACTTGATGATAATGTAAATACAGACAACATTGTGTGAGTAGTAACAACTTATGGTAATATAAATACAGACAAAATTGTCTGTGTAGTAACTTCTGATGGTAATGTAAATAAAGAAAATAATGTCTGTTTAGTAACAATCGATGGTAATGTAAATACATATAACATTGTATGTGTAGTAACAACTTATGGTAATGTAAATACAGACAGTATTGTGTGAGTAGTAACAACTTATGGTAATGTAAATAAAAGACAACATTGTCTGTGTAGTAACGTCTTGATGGCAATGTAAATACAGATAACATTGTCTGGGTAGTAACTATTTGATGGTAGCGTAAATAAAACCAACATTTCTGTGTAGTAACAAACTGATGGTAATGTAATGTTAATACAGACAACATTGTCTGTGTAGTAACAACTGATGGTAATGGTAATGGTAATGTTAATACAGATAACATTGTATGTGTAGTAATAACTGATGGTAATGTAAATACATTATAACATTTTCTGTGTAGTAACAACTTGATGATAATGTAAATACAGACAACATTGTGTTAGTAGTAACAACTTATTGTATGTAAATACAGACAAATTGTGTGAGTCGTAGCAATTTTATGGTAATGGTAAATAAAGACAACATTGTCTGTGTAGTAACAACTTGGTTGGTAATGTAAATACAGACAAACATTTTGTGAGTAGTAACAACTTATGGTAATGTAAATACAGTCAACTTTGTCAGGGTAGTAACAATTTATGGTATTGTAAATAAAGGCAAACATTGTATGTGTATTAACAACTTGGTGGTAATGTAGTTACAGATAACATTGTCTGTGAAATAAACAACTGATGGCAATGTAAATACAGACAACATTGTTTATGGTTATTAACAACTGATGTTAATGTAAATACAGACAACACTGTTTGTGTGTAGTAACATCTAATGGTGACGTAAATACAAACAACATTGTTTAGTAGTAGTAACCTCATGGTAATGTAAATACAGACAAAATTGTGTGAGTATGTAGCAACTTATGGTAATGTAATAGAGGACAAATTGTGTGTGTAGTAAAAATTGATGGTTATTGTAAATAGAGACAATATTGTCTGTGTAGTAACAACTGATATTAATGTAAATACATACAATATTGTCTATGTGTATAAAACTGATGTAATGAAAATACAGACAACATTGTCTGGGAAATAACAACTGATGGTAATGTAAATATAGACAACAAATTTGTGTATTAACAACTGATTGTAATGTAAATACAAACAACATTGTTTGATTAGTATAACGTCATGGTATTGTAAATACAGACAACATTAGTTTGTGTTATTTTAACCTATCGATGTGACTATAAATATTATACACTATCTTGCATAGCATTTTGTACATTCATATTTGTCATATATGTAATTAGCTTTAGACATATTGACAGCACAATCTCTCTTAAAAAAACAAATTACTTATTTACTTTCGAGTACTGCCACATTTAAGTGTTTCTACGTCTATTTCATTTCTAATTATTTATTTGAGATGACAAAGTATTCTCTTTACTTATTAATCTGGCAAACTTTTCTTAGTGGTGAAATCTTCCTAGGCAATAATCTTTGCATTTACTTCAAATAAACTAAATAAAATTTAATTGTACAATAAATAAAATTTAAATAAATAGAAATATTTGTGTCTGTTTAAATTATTTTTGATTATACTATGTTCAGAATACATTGAATTTGTAACAACGTGATGTTAATGTAATTACAGTAGAATATTATATGTGTAGCAAAAATTTGATGTAAAAAATCTAAATAACTTATTGATGCAAGTTTGTGACTTACCGTGGCGTAAATCTCGGCGAACCAGGCGTGCCCGGATACTGCGAGAAACGCTCCACGGACACGCCGGCCTAGCCTCCGCAAATTCCACGAAACATCCTTGGCTCATTTTGGTTTAATAAATAATTTATCTGAATTTCTTGTATCACAATCACAAATTGACATCTTTAATGGTTGCTCCGAAAAGACACCACTAAGATTTATTATATTGCTATGCGACGGCTATAATTGCAATAAACAATTGAATTTATAGAGAAAAGCACTCTGAGTAGTTCTGGGGGTAGAATGACATCGATATAAGTAATGAATACCACACAATATGCCATTGTGGGGGTATTACGTCATAGCTTACAATTATTTAATATGGAGAAATTTGAATATTACACGTTAATACTTATGTATTTAGAACTAAATAAATTATATAAGGAATGTTTATGTAGTCAAAAAAGTTAAAAATGTCGGAATATTATTTATTAACGAATACCCTTCCCATTTCTTCCCAGAGTTGTGATCTGTGACCAAGGGGGTTTAACAATTTTGCTCACTAACCTGAAGTTCGCCTCTAATAGTCGAGAATATTACCTAAGAAAAACTACCTAAGGACTAATATTAATTATTCTTAATGGTTCGGGGAAACTTCTACTGGGTGATGTGGAAGGAATTTGGTTATGACCATCAAATTATAGACAATGTACAGCTTAATCGACCCATCCCAACCAGCTCGACGTTTCCTCCATGAACTTATGGTACATTTACAAAAATAAAAATAAAAATAATAAAATGTACTTGTTAAAGTACTACCACAGCTTAGCTTTCGGAGAGCACGAAATAAACATACCTGTACAAAAATAACACTTAGCACTAATAAAACTTTTTTCATAAAAAAATTTCAAAATTCAAAAGTGGTACTGCAAGTTAATGGACTGGTCATATCCCTTGAGGGCAGCTTAGCCGTTGATACCTTTATCTATCCTGGTCACGGTGCCACAACTACACTTATTTTCCTGGGTAGATCCGAGAATTTTCTTTAACAAATTCAGGAGGAAAATACATGTTACAAGTAACAAAAAAATAATGGAAGTCTATCCTGAAAAGGACACAGGCCCACCATTTAAGTTTTTTGTTGTAGTCAGTCGAATCTCCAAATTGGTATCCAAACACACCGCTTACACTCGCGTGAAAAAAAATTATTATATTTTGGCAAATGTAGTAAAAACCCAATAATAAAACATCAAATTAAGTCCTTTTTTCCAAGCTTTACTTTGGTCTGCACCTTCTTAACTGGCAATAATAGTTTATAATATGTGTAGATTGCCTTGGATGGCGACGGACTGAAAAAACAGCACGTCTCTCACCTCCATCACTTTAAAAACCCAATGTCCTCTCCGGAATCCTCCCACCCAGTCCCTCTTTCGAGCGTCTTCCCAAATTACCCATAAGTTCCCCAAAATGGTGGTAATATTCCAGCAAAAAAAATACCTAACTCCTAAACTAGCCTTTTTATACCAAGTACAACATTAGGGATAACGCTTAAAATTAACAATAACAAAATTATAATTACTAAAACAATTACAAAACAATTATAGCCTCCTCCATGACAAAAAATACTCGCCAGAAAATAATAATAATATAATTTAAAAAAATATATATTCATCTTCCTTTATATTCTACAATCGCGTGGCAGACATGTTCGCCTGGCAACACGCTCGTGTGGCGGGATCGCGAACTACTTACCTAATCAAGATGGATCCCGAGAAGAAATGTATAATAAATGAAAATAGGCCAAAATAAAAATTTAACGATAGAAATTGGAATGCAAAAAATATAAGGTAAGTTATAAAATAGTGCACAGATTAGTGTAATATTAAATCTAAGATTTTTTTTTGTTTTTTTTCATAATTTTTTTACTCCAAAAATGTAAGCTACCAGGGAACACCTTAATAGTTAATATCCCAGGGTAACAGCAACTAATAAACTAACCTGCCGCCAAGGCAGGCCATTACTAACACCCCACAAAGTGCATTATAAAAAAAGTTATATTCACAAAACCACAACTAATTATATTATTTTTTAATGATTTTAAGAATACTAATAGTAATAGTAATAATAAAACTAGGGGATTATTAAAAATCATCACAGTGCTCCGTAATCTGTTGGGCAGCTTTTAAACCAAGTTAAATCTGTTCCTACGTGATTCTAAGAAAATTATAGAAATTTTTAATTATTCCTTGGACAATTTCCAAATACAAGGTTGGTACTACAATATATCGTTGAAATTTTACAAACATATATACACAATACAGTTACTATAGTTTCTTCCATGTTCTGTCTTATTTTTACTGAATCATGTAAAGTATATCAATTATATTTACAGGCCAAACGGTAGTCAGTCCTTCTGCTCATCGCTGTCCAACATCCAAACATCACATATCGTCGCTACATATCATACTTGGTCGGACCTAGGATTTTCCCAAAACGTGAGAGTATCAAACACATTTTTATATATCAACTACTTAGGGTTATCAAATTTATTACCCACAGTCTCCTGTTGTGGTCATTCTTGATACCTGGTATTAAACGCATCCCCCATTTATTTGCCTACTTTATTGAACTTAAACACCAAACATTATTGTTAGGCTAGAATAAAAATGACTCACCAAATACATTTAAGGCACGGTAAAACGTATTCATCGTGTCCTTTAGACCTTGGCCACAGACAAGGAAATTATTCGAGTTTAAAGTGAGTGTTTCAAAAATGCTCACTTGATTGCGCTGTAGTCACTGGGGATCGCACTAGCGATCCAATGTTGAGGGAGTAAAGCCTCGAATAAGGAAGTGCAAAATTTTTAACCTATGGGCTGTGGCTCTGTTGTTTCCTTCTCTGTGACCTTGGCCTATAGTTATAATCTTCTAAATAATTTCTTAATTCTTCTCCTTAAACATAATCAAATCACAAATAGTTTGGCTTGCATAAACCTAACAAAAATAAATGTCACAGTTTAGTTACAAAATCCATTTTACATGAAAGAACTGCAAAACATATTGTCATAGAAATTATCTCGAATAATTTAAATCTCCTTCCCATAGCTTCCTTATTAAGCCCTGCAGTTAACATATCACTTCACAATCTAAATAATAGCCTATTACAACAAAATGTACACATGTTGGACACATCAGCCTTGTAGATAAGGTTGTGTTTAGCTATGCTTAACAAGACCTCATGTGTTTCAAAATGCACTTTGCCTACCCACTAAATATCTACATCAAACTGGTGTTCAACACACAACACAGGAAAACTCTGCCCCCAGTACCTGAACTAATATAAACACACCTTCTAGGCTCTTGACCCTAACACAAACAATTAAGGTGTTAAAACCCATTATTAAAATTTGAGAACAAAAGCGATTGATCAAAACCAAAAGTGTGGACCAACTAAACCAGATACTAAAAGTAAACAAAAATTAGATCCGCCACAGACAAAAAAAGTGCTTGGGTCAAGGTCATAGTACCTTCAAATTTAAAGTTAATATTGTTTCAAGGTGGAAGGCAACTACACGCTTTGTCCTCTTACTAACTATAAATAAATGAAACCTCTTGTATACGTAACTGCAGGGGAAAGAAATTAGGTTTTACTTTTAATTAAATGTTAATTACAAAAGCAGTTTTAGTACATAAATGTGCAGTTAAAACCAACATGATCCAAATATGGTCTCGTCCGCCAGATATATATTCGTACCTACAATATTTTTATGTGTTATTTTAATAATATGTTTTCGCGTAGCCTATCCCTTAATTTTACCTCGTGGAACCCAATTTGGGAAACGATGCTGTCAAATTTTTTTTTATCAAAACTAAAAACACACAAAGAACATAAGTTAAAATCTCAAAATAAAATAATAGCAGACTTAAGTAACTGTTAACTAGCAAGCTAGCAGCATTTGGAGGGGGCTAACAACTGTGAACCGAGTCTTTGGGGAGGGGGGTCGGGCCACCCGGGCCACAAGTCCTCCCCCTGGCTACGTCCTGCCGGAGGAATACATAAGCTTATAACGCTTGTGCTGGTAGAGATGATTAATGTAGAATTTAGATGTAGGTAAAGAATGTGTGTTCGTGTGTGAGGAGAGTGGAATAACGATTGATGAAAAACCCTCTTTGTACACACGGCCAGGATGCAAACTTTTCATCTACATTTCCCGCAAACCACAATAGTGTGAACATGAGATTTTAATCCACAGTTTGGGTACAAGCGAAATAAAGATTGGTTTTATACAAACCCTGAACGACGAGATTTATACAACTTTAAACGTTATTTTAATAAAGGCATCAAATCTTATAGTTTTGTTCACATGGTTTCATCAGGTATATATAGTAAGGTCCACACTCACAGTTTCTTTCTCATTTTTTTGTACAGGACCACGTTAGAAAACCACACCATCATAGAGGAACCATCAGATGGTGGTTTAAAAATTACTGCTCTTGAAATCATAAGGAACATTTTATAAATTTCAAACATGATAAGTTAAAATAGATGTAGTGCATTGAGTATAATGGTGTAGTGCGTTCAAACACTACCAAATATATGTTTATTTATTTCCCATAGGGAGCTGTGTAATGACTTAATGTTTTAGCATGTAGGTTGCGTACTTTTTACTCAGCTAATGAGAAAGATACGAGACAAACCTGAGGTAAAACGAGTTTAAAATATTTTGAACTGGAGATGTGAGTAAAAACATCTTTATAAAGTGACTTCAGTCATATAAAATATACATTTCAATCGACTTTGATTGGTAAAACACTTCTTTACAATCTACTTTTCTCCCTCTTTGTGGTCTTCAGAATTTAGGAAATATTTTTTATTTCACTTGTTGGTAAAAGCATAACTTTCAACTAAACTAAAAGGTCTTAATTATTTTAATGGATTGCCGTATATTTAGAATTAAAAATTTTGTGAAGTAGGTAAGCACAACGAGAACATGAATAAAATAAAAAATCTTTTATAAACAATTGTCATACAAATTTTGACGTCACTGTGTGATCTTTTTGTCTGGTTAAACGGTGCCCAAAACGTTGAGCAATCATAATGAAGTATGTAGTTATAGTTCAATAATACAGCTTGATACCTGTATCCAAAATGTTGGGAAACTGTGTACCCAATGTTAATAAGGGAAGTTTACTTTATATGTTAGTTTTTTTACATATTAGAAATTAGTCATATCCGCATCGGTGGCCGCATGGTCTAAGACATCACTTTTGTAATATACTTAACACTGCTGAAAACTGAGAGATAGGGCCTCAAATCAGATTTGGGTGTAGTGAAGGTGTTTTTTTCTAAATGGGTTTCCACTCTTCCTCCACGCAAAAGAAGGTACACTTCCTCTTAATCCAACCTTATTAATACACTATACACATTAGAATAATTTGTCCAAAAAGTATAGGCTATAACCCAGTGGTTCCCAACCTGTGTGCCGTGAAATTTTGGACGTGTGCTACCAAATTTACTAAGATTTTAATTTACTAAAGATGATAATTTTGTCGTATTTAGAAACATTCATATTGGATTTATAACGGATACGTGACTTTAAAAACATAATTTGTTTCTTTAACTTTGAATTTATTCGCAACCAAAATTAATGGATTAAAGCTAAATATAAAAATAAAATATTTTATCCGCCTTTGGGTTCCCATGTCTATTTCCAGTTTATTTGAAATTATATTCGATTGTCTCGAATATTACGACCACACAAAGAAGGTATCTACTTTTTAAGACGCTATATTGGTTATAGAAAGGTTGAATATATAGATTAGAATTTATTTTTCGCTCTCTCTTGCAATTATTGTTAGTGAGTATTAAACATATTTCGGGAGAAGAGAGGGGTCGAGGCTGTGCAGTTATTAGTTGACATCGTGAACACTTCTTCCTCGCCCTTCCAATACACCTTTTGGGACAGGTTTATTTTCTTTTACAATGGGAAGGGTCTTTTACACGTTGCCGAAAAAAGTTACTCCAGAAAACTAAGTTTATTTATAAAAGGAATGATTTTTGACTCGAATAATATGAGCCCATTACATTTCAAACATTGCAAATATTTATTGTTCAGATTTACATCACTGCTAGATGCGTCCCAAGAGAAGTTGGTTCATAATATCTTAAATTGACCTACGCAACAGTGCACATAGTGGCAACCTTTTTTATCAAAATATTGTTGGTTTTAAGAGGGTTTGACAGCTCCACAGTTTCTTTGTCGGGAGATTTTTGGGAAACATCGCAAACCCTTTCTCCCCCAAAACACCCGCCCCCAGACACACACCTACACCTACCTCCTCCCCCTTGTCATACCTTTTGTCAGTTTAATTATCTCTTAGCTGCAACTCAACCCCATGTTTCTTGTACTTGGGTTTATCCGCAGTTCCAGTTTGTACTCAAAGATGTTGTAAGGGAGTGGGAAGGTTTTAGTCGAGTGTGATACAGTTATTACCAATCTGTGATCTATACAGGGCGAAAAAATAAATGTAGACCGGCTTGGTTGAAAGTTTTAATTTTTAATATGAAATTTATTTTAAAGGAACTTTACGTTAGAATGTTTTGGTCTGGGATTCACATGTTGGGAAAGACGTGATTTCTCCTTCTGACTGAATAATTTGAGAAGTAAGCGTTAAAGTGAGAGTACTTTAAATTCCCCGTTATATTTAAGAGTGCCACATGTCGTTAATATTTATTTACTAAGTCAATTTAATTTGAATTTAAATTGAAACATATTTTGAAAACTTAGCAACACTATCAATATAATTGAATTGTTTTTTGAGTGACAATGAAATATATTTTATCATTTATTGTATTAAAAGTTAAATATAATCGAGAACAATTATTTTCTTCTTATCAAATGTGACTTTCTATATTTTTTCTAGGAATAACTGTTTAGTTTGCCTTTCGCAGTATTTTACCTTCAGAGGTCCTTTTTTTGTTTTATTATTTAATCTAATTGCAAGTGCCCAGCGTCGCCGAAATAAATTAAATGGTTTTCGAGAAATCTCGCTTTTAAACTCAAGGTTGTCGTGTTTGAGCTCGACTGCTGAGGACGGGAGATCGAGGTTCAAATCTCGGTCGGGTGAACTGGGGGGGGGGGGGGGGGTCCTAAATGGTTTTCAACTCTCCTTCCACGATGAATGCGGGTTCAAATAGAAGACAGCTTGTACAGTCGAAAGTTACTGCTAATCCTTCTCAATCTGGAATAATATCCTCTGTGTTAGGGTCCGGGGTTCAATCTTGGTCCCGGCACAGATTTATCTTATTATCAAACCCCTTCCTTGATTCTTCATCTATGACAAAACCTTATATAATCACAACTCGTGTAATGTGGGGAATACCAGGTCTCACCGTGGTTCGGATCCCACATTAAACTGTAGGTCTTCATTTCATCTCAATATCACCCTACCATTACACATTAGCGTAAGAACGTCTAACCCGAACGGGTTATTTAAGACACGGTGCTAATAATAGAAAATAATAATAATTATTATTAATAATAATAAATATTAAATAATAATTATAATAAATAATAATAATTATAATAATAATAATAATAACAGTATCCTAATGATGTATTCTCTCTCTCTAGTCAACTATCATAATTTATATATAATTTGATAAGCTCGTTTCCAGTAATAGAACTTATGATGGAAATGGACTGAACAGATTTTGACAATAACGAAACACTCATTTTAAAGGTTTGAGGTTCAGGAGGATGCCCTATAAAATAGTGACCTAAAACTTAAACCCAATATTCATAGCGAATTTACCACGTTTTCCTTTTGTGTGGGTAGTGACTCATCTGTACAATCTTTATTTGTGTACACTACCATGGGAAACATTGATTTGTGTATTGTTTTAGATCGGTAAATAAAATATTCTCTTTGGTTAAATAAACAGCAGTTTTAACCATTTCTTACTTAGAAGTGGCTTTGTGCAACAAATAGATAGAGAGCTGGTAGAGGGATAGTTTGAAAGCTTATCATCCGTTAGCGTGAAGGGGGACAATATTTATTTGGTTACCCAATTAACCGCAAAACATGATATCTATGTAAAATCGATAGCATTTAATGACTCAACTTCTAACTATAAGTCGAGGGAGAGCTGTATTACATATAATATATCATTTCCCATTAAAATATTTCGAATAAATTTTAGGGCATAATCTGCAGATACCATACGACGATCCACTCGTATTTAAAACACGCTCAAAGTTCGTGCTGGTCATCCGAACAAAAATACTGAAAACATAGCTTTTTTATCAGCTCCCCAGCCAACAGGTCAAGGTCATGTTGGAGTTCAGATCACAGGTCACTCACACAGTAGTGTTTCTCTAGCTATTTTAAGATGGACATCGAGCCCAAACCATCTTTAACCCCTTTTATCGCTGCAATGAGGACTTTCCTTCTCAGACGCAGGATGCAATGACTGCTCAATCTTGTTTAATAATGGACTTTTCGTTTTCGATATTTTTACAAAATTCATGTGTAGGAAATCAGGCAGGTTTGGGGGGATTAATTAATTATAACAGTGATTATGCCCCCTTATATAAGGAGTTTTTTTAAGGTACAAGACATCTATTAAAGAACATACATCAATGGGCTCGTGACAAAATGTATAATCTAGTCCAATTTACACGGAAACGGAGAGTTCGAGGTTTTAAGCCTTGACCCAATGTAATGAACTAATTTTTTCCCTTGTGTTTACATACTTTGCCCCCATATAAATTCTACCTTTCCTCTTTCCTACTCTTTTGATTGAAATGTAGGCTTATACTTACTGTATGGATAGGCAGAATGTGGAAATTTTAGCTGCGGTATTTCCTATAAAAAAAATATTTTGAATTCGATTCTGGAAACGATGGTGTGATTTTTGATCGAAATGTAATTATTAAACGATGACTAAACCAAATAAGGAAATCTTTTTAATATTACAATTTCTAAAATATATTTTAGCAAACTTGTGTGTTTTAATTTTTTTTTTAATTATTTGAGAATTTGGGTAGAGTTGACCTGGTGGTTTAGGGTGGTTAATGTGTCGGAAAATCTGTCTGGAGTCTGGGGTTCTATCCTCGGTCCCGACGTCACACATTTATTGATTACCAAACCCTCCTTCAACCTCTGACAAGACGTGTATTTAATCACAACTTATGAATGTGGGGAATGCCCTCCACCGTGGTTCGGACCCCACGTTTTAAACTGTAAAGTCCTCCATTTCGCCTCACAATCCACCCCTAACATTACACGTTAGCGTAAGTGAGTACAACACGAACGGGTAGTAAGACGTGGTGCTAAAAATATAATAATATTAATAATAATAATATAATATAATAATAATATTATAATATTAATTAAATTAATATTAAACTTATGTTTTGGGCCGAAATTAAAAACAATAGAAATGAGTAAATAAAATTAAAAAAAATATTTTTTTTTAAAACTCTTTTTATTTTTTTTAGCATTACCCTTCCCTGTTAATTTCGAGTCCATTTTTGATTTGAAGGCATGTATCCAAAATAACGGCTTACCGGGATCCACACTTATGTAGAGTCGTCTATATATTGTAGAACTATTATTCTCCACCATGGGGTGCTAGCTCCGCAGATTTAAGTATAGAAACTGTGCGCCTTAACTAGCGACCCAACATATCTGTATTAGGTTTTATAGTTTAAAGGCAATCAATCTGAAAATAACGGTCAGAACAGGTTCCACGACCTTGAAGGGTTTTCTTTTTACACCTATAAATGTATTAACCACCGTTTATAGTGTGCTATTTCGCTAGATTCAAATAGATAGAAACTGTGGTCTTTAAACTTGGCGGTAGTGTAGAGGAGTGTATATATAGCTTTTAAATATATGTAATTCGATAATAACGATGATCCCCACCAATGTGTGTTCATTCGACAGATGGATTTATTTTTACACACAATTAATATTAAAGCCCAATAAAATTATTATTTACTATTAACATTATTATCCAGGCGACCTGGTGGTCTAGGGATAAGGTGTCAGACTTCTGTGCTGGCTGGCCGGGGATTCAATCCTCGGTCCCGGCACAGATTTATCTGATTTCCAAACCCATTTCCTAACCTCTGGCAAGAATCTTGTGAATGTGTGGAATGCCAGGTTCGCCACCGTGGTTCTGGATTCCACGTTAAACTGTAGGTCCTTCATTTCTACACAATCACCTTACCATTACACATTAGCGTAAGTGGTTATAACCCGATAAGGGTAGTAAGATGCGGTGCTAATAAATAATAAACATTATTATTTACTTAATTCACAAATATGGGATTTAAACATATGTATTTGTGAACAATTAAATTGATTCATATCTGTTATTGCTATCTTTTGTCATAACCTTATACGTGATTTTGTTTTATTGTTTGGATGCTCATCTAACGGTTCAATGCTAAATAATGGTTATATTGGTTTTAAAAGTCGCATGTTGTCACCATGCTCATTCTTCTTTCTCCTAGAAAAAACGGTATGTGGTGCTGTGGAATTCTTCTCTAGTCGATTATTTTGATAATATATTTGAATTCATTTTAATGCTGAAATCTTACAAACATCTATTTTCTCTTTTCTTATTTCAACCATGGCCTTCTTCGTCAAGTAGTAGAATATTCAAAATTTATGTTTCATTTAACATTAAAAACACTGTATCGTGAACCATAAAAGATAACCATTATTCTTCTTGTAAAGAATTAATATTGCAGATACATAAAATATCAGACACAATATCTACCATATATTATATAATCAGTAATCATAAAACTGTTTTGTAACACACTTATGTGACTTAATGATAAATTGATTTTGTTTTTTGTTTTGTTAAAAATATGCTATTGTTTAACACACACAAAGTTAATTTTATTTATATATTAACTAGTTTTGACCCACAATCTACTGTTTATTTACATTTATTGGACAGTCTAGTATATTCAACCAAAGATATTCTAGAAGAAATGTTTCTGATGATTGATTTGTAGGTATAGTAAAATTTTAAATTTTATTCAAGTTAAGCCAGCTACAGGTAAACGTTAATAAACTACTTATGATTACCATATCGATTAATAAATTAAGAAGTATTTTTATTTAGTCAAACTCATTTCCAAGAAGATTAGAAATTTGTTGATTTATTTCTTTTATTAGCAAAGACAAAACAATTATTTTTTTAATTCAGCCTGAAAACACAAGTTTACAAAATGGATTTTAAATATTTCACTATGGTTTCGTGATTAGTAGTGTGGCCTCTACTTGTAATCTTTTAAAGTTTTTAAGCTTTCCACGGTAGATGTGATATTTTTTCCAAAAATCATCATTTTCTAAATAATAAGGTAACTCGAGGTGAGAGATGGCACACAATTCAAGAAAAATTCATTAAAAAAAATATTATTTATGTAATAAAGTGGCACTCGAATACATAATATAATTAATTAGGAGTCTGTTACCATCATGAACCCTAAACTAGAGCAAATAAAAATGTGTTTTATAGCTTGTATGAGGAAAATCTAATAAGTATACATTTGTTCCTATCTCTCTAAAGGGTAGGAGAGATGGCACAGAGGGTAAGGAGAGAATGGTACTATGAAATGTATATAATGCTTAAAAAATGTTGTGTCATAGAAGAAGAGATGTCCGTATTTGTTAGTTTGTTAATCTACTGCTACAGTTATAATCTATATCATTGAAGAATAATTGTCAAAATTTATTTTATAATTAAAAATTATTTCAGAAAAATAATATAAGCACTTCATATCAAAAATGAAGAGAATAATTAGGCAACTAGCCTAGTTTACAAATCAATCTTGCGTTATGGAATAGGAAAACAATTTGTTTAACTAGGGGCCATGCATAGCATTTTTAAGTGGATGCACTTTTAGCCTGCCTCTTATTTTTCAATCTACCACACGAAGCACATCATTGTTTATAGATGGAGCAGCTTTCATGGAGCCATCTCAAGCAGTTAGTGCACCTAATCCAGTCTGATTGAGATTTGGTCTTGGAGTTAGAGCTCGAAACATTCAAACACACTCATCTTCGTTGTATTCTTCACTATTTCATCCTCTTGATTAATGCACTGGTCATCGTGGTCTTCATGATGAGGAGGAATGAGTCATATTTTATACGCTTTTAGCTCCTGCCGTGGTTTAGGCCTAGAGGACACTACATTTTATTGTTCAGTGCCTTTAAGCCTTACACAACACTAAGCTTTTTTAGGTTCAATTCTCTCTTCAATTTTTTTCATTTTTAATTATTTTTTTAATTCTGTTAGAATTTTTTTTTTATTATTAGTTAATTTTTTTCTTTTCCTTTCAGCTGTTACTGCATTCTTCTTCCTTCTTATCCTCGATGTAACTGGGGTCAGTTACATTTGCAGCAAAATGTTTTCTCTTGGAAGTTGATGGTTTTAGAGATTTAGGAATTGGTGATATTTTCATCAGAGCTTTATGTTGGTGTCAATGGTATTGATCCAGAAGGTGAAACTTCAGTGGTAGTTGGAGCTTGAAGATGTTGGTTTAAGGGGAGTGTGCTACTGGATGTAGAAGCAACTGCAGTGTTAGTTGATGGCTTGAGATGCTGGTTTAAGGGGTGTGTGCTATGGATGTAGAAGCAAACTGCACTTCAGTGCTAGTCGAGTCTTGAAGATGCTGGTTTAAGGCGGAGTGTGCTACCTGGATGTGATGCAATTCAGCGGTAGTTGTGAAAGTAGTAGTTGGTTTGAGAGTGATGTGAGTTACTGATGGACAGCAAAGCTCCTGCAGGAGTATTACCTGGTTTGGTAAAGCCGGGTCGTGACAGTTAATCAGGGGCACGAAAGGTGTTCTTATTATTAGGGGTTTTGTCGACTGAATAGAGATAAGCATGTTCTGGGATAGCGTTATGTCCAAAGGATTATAGTCCTGTTGCTGGAAGGAATTGATTCCCATTTTGAGAGGTGGCACAGCGACCCCAAGCATATTTTAATAACTCGCATAATATTCTCTTGTAGCCTTGTTTCTTAGAATCCATTCGTTGTTGCACAAGCATCTTTGAAATACGCCATTTTTAAAAGGTTTGAGATACTACCTCTGGTCCACAAAGTGCTGCAGGTAGGGCGTGTGTGGCTAGGAAGACACAATAATTTACATTTTCACTGTCCTGTGCAATTTGAAGTAACTGTGGCATGAGTTCTTGTGGACGAGATACTCATGTTAACATCTAAAAATTATCAAATTTTTGACCCTCTTGGCTTAACGAGGTATTAAAATGACCTGTGAGCCAGTACATGAAATAAAATTGTTATTCAATGTAGTCATTTTATCTTTCTCATTCTTTATCTGGGTGCCAGGCTGGATCTGCACTCATGATTCCTTAACTGAGGCTTTTGATAGGTGTCTTTTTAAACACACAGTAGGGGGCAAAATTGCCCCTCTGCTCTGCTAGCATAAGCCAAACACCGACCTGTCGTAATTGTTTCCCCTCATTTTTTCCCCCGGCTTGATGTCTTACCACTATTGAACATTTCAAAAAAAATTTTTTTTTTTTTTTTTTTTTTTTTTTTTTTTTTTTTTTTTTTTTTTTTTTTTTTTTTTTTTTTTTTTTTTTTTTTTTTTTTTTTTTTTTTTTTTTTTTTTTTTTTTTTTTTTTTTTTTTTTTTTTTTTTTTTTTTTTTTTTTTTTTTTTTTTTTTTTTTTTTTTTTTTTTTTTTTTTTTTTTTTTTTTTTTTTTTTTTTTTTTTTTTTTTTTTTTTTTTTTTTTTTTTTTTTTTTTTTTTTTTTTTTTTTTTTTTTTTTTTTTTTTTTTTTTTTTTTTTTTTTTTTTTTTTTTTTTTTTTTTTTTTTTTTTTTTTTTTTTTTTTTTTTTTTTTTTTTTTTTTTTTTTTTTTTTTTTTTTTTTTTTTTTTTTTTTTTTTTTTTTTTTTTTTTTTTTTTTTTTTTTTTTTTTTTTTTTTTTTTTTTTTTTTTTTTTTTTTTTTTTTTTTTTTTTTTTTTTTTTTTTTTTTTTTTTTTTTTTTTTTTTTTTTTTTTTTTTTTTTTTTTTTTTTTTTTTTTTTTTTTTTTTTTTTTTTTTTTTTTTTTTTTTTTTTTTTTTTTTTTTTTTTTTTTTTTTTTTTTTTTTTTTTTTTTTACTAGTTTTAAAATATATTCAAAAGTCGATATAGTAATAATTTAAAAAAAAACAATGCTCTTAATAGCTAATAATTATATACAGGTGGACAAATGATATTTACACTTTTGAAAAATTATAATAAAAGGTGCACCCGATTGCTGGAAACATTTTCCCGTCATACAGAAACATGGAGTTTTTTCGTAATTTAAAAAGACTCAATATGTGCTCCCCAATTAAAACGGCAGAAAAAACCTTCGCACATTTTTTAGTGTGTCGGCGGTGGGACTCAACGGGGGTGTGTTTTTGCCTCAGCCAGCAAAATCGTGGCAGAGATGTGACAAATTTTTGTCTTTTTACATAACCCAACATCAAGAAAAGTTGGGTTTGTCGGTGATTGAGTGGTATCTGCCCACGACAATGTCGGCCCGGTCACGACAAGCCCGTCCCCGGTATGTTTGTTTAGGTACAGCCAAGCGGAAGTGAGGCGGTTGACCCATCTTGATGGAAGATGAAATTTGTTTGAATTTCTTCAAAAAGAGGAGGGCCAAAGGAGGGAAATCGGGTAGAAGACCTGTGATGGTTTTTTTATTAAAAAAGGGTGGTAAACCTTTACCTATATTAGAGAAAAATTTTTTTGGGTTTTTCTCACCCGATAGTTGCGTAAAGTTTTGTTA
>JBCFYV010001774.1:0-45397 GCA_039000515.1 Timema cristinae
AGTGTTTATTAATTATAATTCCTTAATTGGCGTCTATCGTGGAAGTAAAATATCAGAACAAACATAATTTGGGGAGCACAACGAAGGGACCCGTATTCAAGAACGTTACAAGCGACCCTGGTGGTAAACCAAGGAAACTTGTTCTTTCCCTTTCCCGCAAGTGATTCTTTTTGTTAATTTCTCTCTATCTCTCTTTCTCTCTACCTTCGCCTGCCTCTCCATTTCTATGGTCTCATGTTTATCGTCCTTTCCGCCTTCTTTTATTCGTATCTATTAAGGACCCACGTCGCGGGTCACATTAGATCCACTTCACTGTATCCCTGCATTGAAGGAAGGTCTCTTGAATCATCACGTCAACCATGAAGACTGAGGCGTCAGATACACCGCAACCGTAGACAGAATGACGCATTTCAACTCCACCTATGAAGACTAGGTCGTGGGATTAACCGCAGCTACGGATGGAACCACAGACCTCGGTTTATTGAGTATTGTAAAGTAATAGACGATTCCTTATGTCTTAGAATCTAATTTTTGTTATAAAGATAAGCAATATCTATTTGCACCCTTTTAGTTTTGGTATAATGTCTTATGAATTAATAATATGTCTAGTCGACAGTTAATCAACGTCATGTTTTGTTGACTAGCTGAGTCAAAGCTTTAACTATTTAACCAAATATAGTGTCTTTCAGAGTGTGGGACGACTCTATTGATTGTTTTTCAAATATTGTAGTTCAGTTCTGTAGACTATATATATAATATATATATATATATATATATATATAACTTTTAGATTTTACATTATGAGCCTCTGGCGTAGAAAGTTATTATGTCTTAGTTAAAGACTTATAAACTTCCACAAGTTCCTCTTATCTTTTTGAATCAAAATTTGTCATGACACCTTGTACGTCATGAGCATCAGTTCTATTTATGTATGGCTACGCCCAGGTTGTCATTATTTGTTCTTCTTAATACAATTCAGTTAATACACACCACTATTTCGGGTTGGTCAAGTAGTCACGCTTCCCGTGCAGTATTAGTTTCGGTGCGCAACCCAGGGAACTGCACTAGAGAAATAGTGGGTTCTGCGGAAGTAATATTATTTACTTTTTGCCTTTCGATCGATTCGAATTGTTTGTTTTGTTCTTGATGCACTTGCTGTTAGAATTTTATGTACTATTGGATGGACCTGGTAGTACCAAATGGGAATGTTACCAGTCATAGTATTTTGTTGATACCTGTTTCTTAGCCAAAAAACTGCTGTTATCAACAGCTTGTTATTCAAAATGTTTAACGGATAGTATTTTAAAGGCCCCATCAAGCAAAAACTGATAAAAGTTAATGTACTTCTTGTTCTACCATTTTTATTACTAATTATTTAATTGTTCTGCTTTATAGATATACTTCTATCTGTGGCCGCCTGGCGACTACACGGCCCTTGTAGCCACAGTCTCAATTCTCAAGCCTTTTTTTGATAAAAATTCATATGCATATCCGTTTATATTATTGTAAAACCATCATTTACTTAATTATGTTTTACTCTATTAATAAAATTATATATTGTTTAAAAGGACTTCTTTTAAATTATAATGTGTGTAACCTAGAGGAGTAAAGACTTACAAACTGCCCAGCGCACATCTTGTAGTTCCTTACAATATGTTGGCTGCTTTAATCTATCTTAATTTCGTAATTCTTACCACGACTTGTGTATTATATAAGCTATTATAAGGAAGGTGAAAGTTAGGAGACCAATTTATACTTAAACACTCTCAATACACGCGTCCGGGTTTATAACCCAAAACAACTCATTCCCGGTAAGCTAAGCTAAACGAGCCTGGCGTCTATTCTCCGAGACTACCGATACGTGCTAAGATAATATTAAACTTTATTTTATAGTCTCGTTTATATAAAAGATGAATTTATGACTACAATGCGGAGAGAAAAACCTAGAATTAAAAAATAGTGTTAGTTTTAATTTTACAATTGGACTATATCAATATAAATTCGGGTCTACTGTCAAAATATTATATTTGTATCATTTAAAGTTACGTACTTGCTGGATCATATCTATAAATCATATTTTAAACATTATATGGTGTATTAATTAGAGTTAAAGTAAATCTAACATTTGATTTTCTAAACTCCAACAATAAAAATACCCTTACAATGACTCAATAATGCACGTTCTTTTCCTTGGAAATGAATGAAATAGAGCATAAATGTATTGATATTTTCGATGAGAAGCTTATACTACGATTGTTCTTAGTTAAATACTTAATATTGCAAATATGAGCTTTTTTGAAATGTTGTTATTCTTCCTCCTGGGATTAATAAGTTCTAGGTGGTTCATGGAAGTGTTTAGAGCTGCCGGAAACTTGATAACAGGCCACAAACATGTCGGGGTTAGGAACCCACAAGGTGAGACAGGTTATCACCCTTTTATATAGCTGTATGCAGTTTGGTTCAATAAGAAGGGAAAACCAGTATATTTCATATCAACACACAAACTGAAAATCATTATTAATTACCCCTCTGTCCATATTGAAGGGGGCTGCAGATCAATTAATTAAAATAAGATGAAAAATTTCACTGCACAGAAATCGAGACCAAGATCTTTAATTTAGTGCGCTATTTTTATACCATTAAACTAACCGGGATTCATCTCGTGTTCAGTGTCATTTTTCAATCATAATTTAAGTCAGTCTTAGTCTGAGTTTGAGTTGTGCGTGGATATCCATTATAAATTCACGTTAAAATTAAAATCTGGTATCACATTGATAGTGCGTAACAGTTCCAACAAATGTCAGATGACTCAAGTATGATCGGTCACATAGTATTGGTCTCATATGTTGCTTACGATTCAACACGTCCATCACAGACTCATATTTTCAACTATGAGTGAAGATAACCAGTAGTCTTGGGGAAAGGTGTCAGACTTCTGTGCAACGTGTCATGGGATCAATCCTCGATCCCGACACAAATTTATCTGAATAACAAACACTTCCTTCAGCTCTGACAAAACGTGTAATAATAAAAACTTGTGAGTATAAACGAACGGGTAATAAGACGAGGTGCTAATAATAATAATAATAATAATAATAATAATATAATAATAATAATAATAAATACGAGTTAATAAAAGATGAAACACAGGATGAAACCTGGCTAGCTCAGTGGTAGTATCGGTGCCCTAAACCAAAGTGCTCGTACTAAATTACCGTGTTCAGCTGTATTTTTTCAACTAGTTTAAATTAAATTTAATGTAATTATGGTTGGTGGATCTTATTGAAAACCAGTATTACTCAAATTTCGAATCTTGCCGTAAACATTTTATACTATTTATTTAGGAATATTTATATTTGTTTCAGCACTTAATGACCGGTCTGCTACTTGCACATTATTGGCAGACACTCAAACACTGCAAGTTGAAGCATTGAGGAGTCAACAAACTCAGAAGGTGACATCAATCTGGCCAAGGGATCTACGAAACGACGAGGCCTATGTGCCTGCTTTCAAGCTATTTTTCCCCAAAGTTCCGGCTGAAGCACCAGGGGAGAAGCAGTTTTTTCGTACAGTGGTTCCATGCAGGGTTTTTGAGAAAGACTGCCGAGAACCCTTATGTGCCGGCTTACAAGCTATTCTTCCCCAAAGTTCTGGCTAAAGCACCGGGGAAGAAGCAGTTTTTTAGTAAAGTGATTCCATGCAGGGTTTTTAAGAAAGACTGCCGAAACCCCTATGTGCCAGCTTACAAACTATTCTTCCCCAAAGTTCCGGCTGAAGCACCGGGGGAGAAGCAGTTTTTTCGTACAGTGGTTCCATGCAGGGTTTTTGAGAAAGACTGCCGCGACCCCTATGTGCCGCCTTACAAACTATTTTTCAAGAACCGCAAAACCAATGTTCATGCTTTTTTAATGTTATTTTTATATGTGTATTGTTCTTTCGATATTGATGTACCTCCCGCCAAATTTTTAGTAGCAACATATATCACCAAACAAACACCGTTAACACCCAAAGTATTTTTGTTCTCTCACCTAACATTTCATTCCTATTTCGATCTTGATGTACCTCCAGCAAAATTTTTGTCCGTACATAACTACACAACCAACACAGATATTACCAAAGTTGTAATTATCCTCTCACTCTATATATTCTAATTTCGATATTGATGTACCTCCAGCAAAATTTTTGTCCCTACATAACTCACACAACCAACACAAATATAAGCAAAGTTGTTATTGTTTTCTCAATCAACTCAACATGTTTTACTATTAACCTCCATGTTGATTCTAAAATGGAATTAAATTACTGGTCCTTGCATCAACATTTGTCTTTTTATTTCACTCGTGGCTTTTATTACAGGTAATATCTAAAATATTAATTACAATAATAAATATTGTTTTATAAAAAACTTATCTTGTACTCATGAAGTTGTTCGAAACATTAACAACAACTTATTACAACGGTATATCGTCCATCAACGGTATATAATTATGACGTATCATGGTGGATGATATATTTGAGTTGGACGATATATCGTGGTCTATTGTAATAAGTCAGTGTTAACTCGATTGAGTTGCCACATGGCCTAACGTGCTTCTCTCGTGTTGGATAAGTTTGTCGAAGACACGAAGATCGAGGCTCGGATAAGATTCTAGTGCACTTAGGATGGTTATTCTCAAATGGTTTTCCAGTCTCCCTTCACGCAAATGCGAGTGCTCTTAATTTAATTTAAAACATTTAAAGTTCCTAACACATTCTTTTAATTAAGTACATTGACGTACAGCCCCAAGGTTAGTAAGACGCATTGTAAAAAAATCATTATTAGTGAGCATCGAAGGTCACTTAGTCAAAAGTTGTGTGCCAGCCTTGATTGTTTGGTGAATAAGGGTGGTGTTACAAATTGACCCAAAGCATCTTTAATGTCTTATCATTGATTATTACTTGTAATCAATTCTCTGACTTCTTGACATTTTACACTTTTTAATTATGTTGTAATATACAAGCTAAATGAGCCAAATAATAAACCGTTTATTTAATATTACTTTACTTTCATTATACATTGCTTGAATAGCCCGCTACAGTGGCTGAATGGTCTAAGGCGTCATTAATGTGTTATACTGTCCTGCTGCATATGGGGAGATCAGGGCTTGAATTCCATTCGGGTCTAGTTCGAGTGATTTTCCCAATTAGTTTTAAACACTTATTCTAAGCAAATGAACGTATACTACCTCTAAATTTCTTCTTTACTTCCATTGGAATTTATAGTCTAGTGAATTTAATGGTTTCCTAAGTATTAGTTCCAAGATAGATGAATTTTGGTATGGAGATTAATATAGTAGTTATAAAAATTATATCAAATGTCTCCGTAAAATAGTTGTACAGAAAATATTTTGTGGACCACAATAAGAATCAAAATTAGGTTAATACAATATCACCTTATCTATTGGACCTATGTCTCTATTCAAATATGTCGATAAGAAAATTTCCTACAAAAAAGGTACGATACATATTTTTAATATGCAAATATTTTCACGTATTACGGCATATAAAATCTATAAACCAATATTAATACTATACTACAGAAACCTTATTTACACCACCTTCGAGGTAGAGTACAAGGCCCGTTTTTATCCCAACGGAGTATCCCCTTTAGGCCTAATTCACGATTTCATCACACTCTATGAATTCTTCTTATTATTATTATTCCTTCTCCTCATTGTCTTCTGGATTTGTTGATGTTTTTCTTCGTCTTGTATATCTCTTTCAATTTGTTCCTGAGGTTGAGAATACAAATCTTCTGGTAAGAAATTCATGGGATTAATTTAATCGTCTTGATTGAATTCCTCTACACTGATTTCTTATGATTCATATAAAGAGTCTTATCTAATGTAACAGTGATGCAGGAATTACCATGACAATTACCTCATATTTCAGAACAGTAATAAACCTATTTTTCTATAACCAGGCCTTTGTCCACAAACTTTTGAAAAGATGCAGGAGATCATATTTAAAAGTGAATCTGTAGCATGATGTTGTGATATTCTCCACTCCAAAAAAACCTGATTTATCATGCTACGACATGTCTGGATTAATATCCTACAAAAAAAGAAAGACTTTACCTAATTGATTAAGTGGTTCCAGAGATCATAAGTTTCAGATATAATTAAATCCAGCCGTATCTTTTAAAGGAAACTCAAACCCTGACTCTATGTATGCGAGATCCTCTCTTAGCAGACATCCTAATGAATAGAAATAAATGCGTCGCAATCTCTAATGATGTTCCAGGCATCTTTGGCAACCGTGAGACATTCTTAAAAAAAACTATAAAAGTACAATATTTTTTACTTAAAGATATTTATATTCCAAGTCTTAAAAAAAATATTTTATGTACAGTTTTTTTAAGCTTGTAAACTTAAACAATATTTATACTTGATTCATTTATTTAAACCTCCTCACTCTGTGTATTAATACATGCAGACGACATAGACAGTATTATTGTTTGGATTTCCAGAATTGATTTAGTAATAAAAACAGATTTGACAAAAAGAAACAACAGATAAGTTTATATATTTAATTTATTAGATAATGATAAACATCATAAATATTAATAACCTAAAATTTTCACAGTCAAAGTATTTATCAAAACTTTTTACCAATAGATATTTTGTGGCCTTTTTGGTAACTTTAAATAAAGTATGGAATCGAACTATGGTCCCACATATACAATCATAAAAAGCCTTAAATAAACATAAATTTCACTTTTATAACTAAAATATGTCCCATGGATTAAATTTTTATCAAATATATATATTTTTGTCCACCTGGAAATAATATAAATTATTTTGAATCAGAATTGGGACCGTTAAATTATAAAACTATTTTTAACTCAGCTTTTTAAAAATAAATTACAAATATTTTAAATTTAATATGTTATTTGCACTACTTGTGTGGAATACAATAATTAATCTTTAATAATTTCATAATTAGCTATTCAAAGTAATTAAGATGTTGAAAAGGTGAATACTTGCTTTATGTTACCATGTAAATTAAAAATTGTTGGTAGCACGGCTACCAAAATTTTATTTGGTGTCGTTTAATCTTTAACAGCGAAAAAATATTCTAGCTCATATAGTAATGAGACAAGGATAATTAATTGTCTATATATGTAACGTTAAATTGAATTTATCAGGAAGAGAACAAAAAAGTGAAATTAATATAGTAGATCAAACCATTTGGACATCGAAAAAAAGACAAAGTCATCTCCAATCACTCCTCAAGAGTCAAGAATTATTTAAAGGACTTAAAGCTATCTCTAACTACAGCCATGGGCTATGCAAACTACTTGGCAGTCATGTGTGGAGGTATTGCATACCACGAGGGCTGAGCCAATAAGTTGTTACCTTTCAATTCTGACGGACTGAGCATTTAAAAATAATATAAAAAAAACCATACGTGAAGTCGCAAGCGAGTTATACAGAATCAGCGGCCGCCACCGTTAATGATGATAGCAACAACATTTGTGGATAGAGGATGTCATATGGTCATCAAAACGAACCCTACTTCATTAAAGTTGCGTTTTCTATCATATTACATTATGTCGTATTATAAACAAAGAAAAATTATAATTATTACTATTACTTGTCATTAATTTATTTTTATAAATACGAATTTCCACCTAATCATATCCTCTGAAAGGAGAACAATTTGGCCTTCTGAATCGTTCAATAGAAATGCATTACACATATCGGTAACATGGCGAATCAATGGTAATAATTTATAATTAAAGGAAACAATGATATATAATTAGATATTTTACCCTAATAACAGTTGTTGGTAGATCTTGACTGCGTGTGCCTTTGCAACAGCTAAGGTGAAAAGGTGATAACAGGGCATTTAGGTTACCACTCTATGTTGTATTATTAGGTTGTGTGACTGCAGGTGTGACTGAACTACATAGCACAATAATATGATTTCCATCTCTACTTCACCTATTTATTTGTCCAATTTTCACGCACGAATTTTTTAATTTATGTATTAATATATAATTTGATTTATTTCTTAATTGAAAAATAAATACCTTTCATCGTTATCTTTCTTTGTTTAAGTTAATCAGTGAACATTTATAGATAAACGTAAACAGCACAGTTGTAAAATAAGAAAAAACACATTTTTTTTAAACAAATCGGGTGACTTTGGGTGCTTTACAATATATGTACATTCCAGTTTTCAAAGTTATCTCTTTTAGAAAATACAAAGATTAATATCCCAATTGCGGCCAAAGCTAATAAATAAAATTTTCCCATTTTATATATGTTATTTTTATAGATATAATTATTATCTATGAAAAGGGAGCACTAAAAATCACATGTGTTGCCGTACGAATAAGTGAAAACGTGTATGGTAAATTTTCTAATAATCAGATAAGGAAGAACATTTTTATGAAAATAGGACTTCATCTCGTCACGCTTTCAAAAGGCCAATCCTCACCACTGTCACAAAATAAATATTGTTACATATGTTACATCTGTTTGTTGTAGGAGGTATTAGCATCTGTGACAGTAAAACTCCCATGACGGAAACAATGTTAGGGGAACACCTTATAATGAAGTGAATGGTCAAGATCTTGGTTTTATTTGACATTAGCAGAAGTACATAGCGTTGCCCTGGGTAAACACACAATGAATTTCATGGTTACAACAGGCAACGCTTTTTTTTCTTCAAACAGAAAGAAAAAAACACTTCATTTTATTTCTCACGGCCCAGTTTATAATTAAATAAAAAGTCTAATTCAAATTTCAAATCTCCGACTTCAAAATGCACATATTTGTGCGGAGAGGCTTAATATTTTAAAATTTCATACCTATGTTCACGGTTAATATCGCACAACACTTATGTCAGTGCGGCACTACACACCTCGTCACCTTGGAATACGGCAACAGAACATACCACATTTAATAGCAAGCAACATACTAATCCATATAAAAAGAGAAATACGTTTTGGGGGTCATCATTAACAGGCCTACATCACAGAAAGTGCATCCGATTATTAAATGATCAGTGCCACGTACCTAACTCATATGCAACCTGTTGTACACCCATGTTTGAATATCTTTCCTGGCGTTGTACGCCGAAATTCTGAACACAATTTAATTGTATTAGCATAGTTTTCAGCTATAATTGTATAAGAATATTGTATTACTGATGGTTCAAACAAGCTATATGTGAAGTTTGAGCTATGGTTTTCCGAACATCCTGTGCATAAAAGACACTTTCAAAACCAGCATTAATAAGTATGAAAAAATACAATACACTAAGGTTGTTCTTAGCAGACGTGGATCCCTGGGCAAACTTCGTTTACAATTCTCCCGGTTACCTTCCTCCCTTCCTCCGCCCCAACCAAAAATAGAGAGAAACTTAATCTGATTTAATGTTGTCCCAGTAATTTGCACCTATGTACCAGTTTTCAGCCGTATAAGGTAAATACTTATATCATTAATGTTAGAAGCCATGTTTTTTTACAAATAAGGGTTTATTTATTCCCCAAACCTTCGTTAGATTTCTTCCTCGACAAAATTTGACTGTATAACGGTTAAAAGAATAACTTTACAAATTTAAATTTAATCAGCCAATGCATTCAAAGTTATCGTGCAACTTATCCACAACAGACAGACAGAGAGACAGACAAATGCAAATCGGTGGAGTGAAAATGGAGAGCTCCCTTTACTCGTTCATTAAATCAAACCACATGCTTTTATTGTTTTTACACTCTGACAATATTTGATAGATTATATATATAGGGAGCATACTATACGAGTAGGCAATTAAAAATAACCCACCCCAACCCGTTTTCCTCCCTCTGTCATCCAAGCAAGAGTGAGGAACCCCAACACCCAAATATCAGGGTCCATTGTGGCCGATCCTTTTGCACACCCTTATGGGTGATCATAAAATTCATTAATTTCAAGAATATTTATTCACCAATAATTAAAACATAGCCCATGATGCGTCCTATCACATCAATCCTGAAAGACTCTCGAGATGAGCCTTCCTTTTTTTTAAAAAAGAAAGCGAGATATACCGACCGAGCGGCCGCTGCATTAGTGGATATATTTCCAGCTTTTGTGGAAAGAAGGTGTGATACGAACCGCACAACGACCCCTTCATCAGATAATCTCAGCTACTACTTATTAATTCAAGTAACTACTTATTTGACTTCATGAGTTTGAGTTTAACCCCATTACAGACCCAATGCTTGACAACCGGGGATCGAACTTGGGAATACTTGACTTGTAGCCAGGAACTCTGACCACTAGACCAAAGAGGCTGCACTAAGAAATATTGTAAAAATAAAATTGTGGACCAGCCCAAAAGGAAATACAATGTTTTATAGCAAGAAGAAAGAATCATGATGAATGAACATATAAAATGAAAACACTTAACAAAAAGGAAATAAAACCATCATTCGCTCCGACCGATTCAGCGGAGCGGGGAGAACGAAAGGGACAGAGTTGAGAATTAAGATACATCAACGGAAGAAAGCACCCCCTCCGGTGGCTGTATGAACTTAAGCGTAACTCTCACAGTAGACTAGATTGCCGATGACGGGAAGATCGAGGTTCGAATCTTGGTCGGTTGAACTGTTACAATAATTTTAGATTTCCTTAAAAATTAACATTTCCTTCATTAATAATAATGTCAATCCAAAAATGAAGATTTTTGATTAACTTTTCCAGGGAACTCTTTCTTTGAAACAATGATAGTCAATGGTATTACACAAACAATCAAAAATGTCTGATATAGGTACTTTTTTACCAATAAAAATAACCTGAATAATGTATATTTTATGTATTGTATTATTATTACACTTACTGGGTACCTTCAAACAACCTTCTGGAACCATTATAAGACGGTTATAAGTCATCTCTACTACGCAAGTTTCTCTATCAGGAGAATTATCTAATAGTTTGTTATTTTATAAGAGCTTAGTTGGTTATTCAATATGATTGTTATAACAATGACTAAGGGTCTTGGTAATTTAACGTATTATTGTTTAACTACAGGTTAAATTTCAAGTATGGACGTAGCTCGGGAAGCTTCGTATATGTTCGGACCAGTCTATTTTCAACTTTCCGGCTCGGGAAGCGTCGTATAAGTTCGGACCAGTGTGTTTTCTACTTTCTGGCTCGTAAAACGTCGTATAAGTATGGACCAGTCTGTTTTCAACTTTCTGGCTCGGAAAGCGTCGTATAAGTTCGGACCAGCCTGTTTTCAACTTTCCGGCTCGGGAAGCTTCGTATAAGTTCGGACCAGTCTGTTTTCAACGTTCTGCGCGATTCTATCTTGGTCAAGAAGAGGGAGGCTCACCTCGCAGTTTATTGCCAACTTTGTCTAAGGTCAGTATTGTTGACATATTTTTGTTTGTATGTTTTGATTACTTATCGTTAATATGATTAAAATTTAATGTATTTAAATTTTAAAAGCTCTTCAGTATTCTCATAATCCATAATTTCAAATTTATATTTATTACATAATTATTAATTTTTATGTAATTTTTGCGAATGGATGAGCAGTTTATAGGAGACCCAGAATGCGAATTGTCCTACATGAAAAAAAAGCTTTGAGTGATGTTTTATTTTTGTAATATGAAATAACAAAAAAGTGAATAAATTCATAATCAAGCCGTTCAAGATCCAAGAATAAGGACCAAACGAAGGAAAACATACATTTATATTTATAAATATATATGTATATATATAGATACATATATATATTTATAAATATATAAGTATATACATACATATATATGGAAATTTTGCCTTAAACCAGCTGGCTGAATAAAAAGAGTCACTGGTAGTTTCCCACTAGGAAGTGCTGCGATTTTCTCATTATATGGTGTAGGCCTTGTGAGACTTAGTCAGGTGTGAAATTCACTAGAAAAAAAAGCTTGGTTTGTGTCAACGAGGAGAAAAATTGCATTTTTGCTGTTTTCACTGAAGTGTTATTGAAATACTTGTTTATTCATATATATTCTGAACTTTAATTGAATTCTAGAATATACTTATTATTATTGAATAAGTACATCTTTTATCTACTTTTTGTGATACCTTTAGTTTTAGTACCTATCTAGTATTTTTTAGCACACTATATTAATTTAAATAAAAAAGAGTTGAATAAAACGGGATAGTTATTCTTTTTTATAAACTCATATTTTCTTTGTTATTAATTTATCAATAAGAATATTATACCCATTCTAACTTATTAAATGTTTTTATAAAATATTATCCAACATTAAAAATTCAAAATAACTAATTTCATGTGGAAATAAGTGATGATAATGATGTTCTACAATAGGCCTGGGTGCTAACATGCCTGTCACAAAGAAATATATAAGAGAAACACAACAGCAACTGTGGTCTGAAGAGAGCATGAGTGGTGCTCTTTAGGAGGTCTTGAAAGGGAATATGGTTTATTTAAAACTTTCTAAAGAATTTCATATCCTACAATCAATATTTAAATTAAGAGTCATGAAATCAAGAATTAACTTTGGTTCTAATGATGCTTCTAGTAGAGATAGGCTCAAAATAAATATAGCATGAGCAGATCAATTTTTGGTTGAAAGAGGGGGGGGGGGGGGGGGGGTTAGAATGTGTAATAGGCCGGTATTTACACGACAGCAGGAACAAAGACTCGTTGTACATGCACTGCAAATGGAAATTAGAATATTTGGTCCTATTCTCCTCAAGCTACATGACCTTGTATTTGATTTAGCAGAATGAAATATGATTGTTAGCAACTTTACATAATCAAACATATGGCAGGTTAAGCATGGCCTTTCTGAAGAGACATTCGTAGCTATGGCTTCGATCTCCTGAAGCCACGTCTATTGTCGTGTGATGGGCTTTAACCATGCTTTGTTGCAACGATATTTTTAATTTTCTGACATCCTTTTATGATAAATACATACAATTTCACTCCAGGCAGCATTTACATTGTGGACGAAATCGGAATCACTTCAGTTCTCAATAAACAAAATCTGAAGTTCTATGACTTTGAGGGAAACAACCAGTCGAAGCTTTTGTTTCAGTGGAGAGATGTGTGTTAGTTACTGCGGAGATATGCGTAGGATCTTCAGGGAACTTTATGCCTACGATATTTGTTTTATCTAGGGCAGGAAAAAATGAAAAGTTCTACACCACCAGGAATCTTATTCGAACGAATGGATAAAGAATAATTTTTTTAAAGAGGTTCTAGCGATTCATCTAGTTCTCCAAGCTAAAAGAAGACAATCCCATTTTATTATTATTATTACTATTATTACCACCAAGTCTTCCTAATTGTTCAGGTTATACGCACTTACGCTAATGTGTAATGATAGGGTAATTGTGAGATGAAATGGAGGACCTACAGTTTAACGTGGAATCCAAACCACCGTGGAGTCTTGGCATTCAACACATTCTCAAGTTGTAATTAATACACGTCTTGTCAGAGGTAAAGGAAGTGTTTGTCAATCAGATAAGTCTGTGAAGGGACCGGGATTTAGCTCCTGACCTCCAGCACAGAAGATTGACACCTTACCACTAGACCAGGTCAACCGTTTTACTATTGTTGGATGGGAATGCTACACCCATTTGAGCTTCTTGAAATGGCTACTAGAAATAATGCTGTCCTTCTTTGTTTCCCACCTCATTACACACATAGACTCAAGCCCCTATACGTGTCCTTCATGGCACGTTTGAATCAATATTATTCAGTGTGTAATATATTTTAGTTTGTTATGATTCTCCTAGGGTTGTATATAAAAAAATATATATATACTTTAGCTCAGTTGCACGAGTAACCTTATCTCAGGACCACTGGGTTTAAACACATGATTAGGAAATCCCTTATCTTTGTCCGTCTGGTTGCCGTAGCAATATTACATGAAACAACAAGAAGCTGGTTGATAATGCTTGGGGTAAAACACATAAGATATGCACTTACACCTGTATTTTATATACTATTGTAATGTAACAAAATTAAAAGTTATGGAATAAAAAATAAGTTATTTGTTTGTTAATTAATGTATTCTGAATTTAGTCATATCAAAACCAGCCTATGGAGCTCCATTAATTTACATATCTAATTTAACTTAATCTTCTTGAAACAAAGTTAAAATTTTGTGTTTGTTAATTTTATATTAATATGTATAAACTTCGTTTTGTTAACAAGGTATTGATTAGTATATCATAATTAAAATTAAAATTAATAAGTAGCCTTACTGCTCATAGTTCCATTATCATTTTGGTAAGTTATCTTAAGATATAGTCACTGAGTCACTGATTAAATTGGTAGAAACAAAAAAAAAAAAATGGAATCTTCTCACCATAGCCATTCTGTAGTTGAAAGATACATATCTTTATATTTGAATAAAGATATGCATAAACTTCTCACTTCCTCTCTGAGTTAAATTTATTACTTCTGTGTAAAACGTTTATAGTTCAAAATTTTAATAACTTGTAGCACAGTGTCCCTTTTTGTCCTTTGATTGGGAACTTAAACATCCCAGCTTTATTACCATTTTGAAACCGACGCTAAAGGAAAACAGCCAAACAACAACTAATGGTCCCGTTCAATTCTGCAAAACAATAAAAAAAAATAACAACTTTCCAAAGAGGTGATACAATTTATAATTAGGAATATTGCTAGAATAGTGACGTATGGATGAGAGAATGTATAAAAGGAAATGGCAAAGAGAAATACATTTATGAATCGTAAGAACCAAAATATATGTATATTTTAAAATCATAATCATCTTGTTGAGTTTTTACCATGTTAAAAAAAGCTCAAAGTTATTTTGTTTGGGAAGTGAAAATAAATAAATACAATGTTGGCACAACTGTACGTACATCAACAGAATAAGAGTAAATAATATATATATATTTGGTTACTTTAATTAATTATAATTAAATGGGCGGATTTTCTTTGTTACTGCAGTTTAGACATAAAAATAGTTTGCGGTCACATGCAGGACACGTAGTTAACGATTAAAGAAGTAGTGTAACATTACGTATAACTCTTTATGAGGGCTTAAAGTGTGAAAACAACGGTGAGAGGTTTCAGGAAAATTGGAATCGCACCACTGGACCCGAATTATTTTTCCAACTGGATGTGTGAACCCTCTTAAGCAATGTGCCCTCCTCTAGAAATGATCAGCTCTAAAGATCCTCACTCTCAATCATTTTACAATAACCAGGACGTTGTTGATCCTGATTTTCCCTCAGACATCACTCTAGTATTGTGTCAACCATCTATGGAAGAAAATCAAGGTACATTAGTGTAATACAGAAATAGTTATTGGTGTGATATAATTAGAAGTTGACATATAAAACAATAGACATTCCCAGAGAGCCGAACTACGTCTGATAATATCGAGCTTTAAAATTTAAACCTGGGAAATGGAAGAGCTCAAAATTGATATAACTATTATATAATAATACTAATCTGTGTGGATTTAACCCCTTATTAACCTTTATACCTATTTTATTTTTTAATAAATTTCCTTTTTTTTACATATTACTTTTTTATACGTTTAATCCTCTTTTTTCCAATAACCTCAACCATTTTAATTTTTTTTTAGATTTAATTTTCAATCTTTTTGCCCTTTTGTACATTGTTTTTAAGTTACTATCCTAAAATATTTATCCTTGGCAAAGCCTGACATTTCATGTAAAAATGAGAGAAAACTGCAAAAATCGTCTTTAGAAATTATTTTAGTCAATTATTTCTTAAAAAGTATTAAAGGGCCAATAGAAGTGTAAAAAGTGTAAAAAGTGTAAAAAGTGTAAAAAGGGTTGAAAGATTAACGGGCCAAAAAAGGATATAAAGGAAAAAAGAGCAAAAATGTTAAAAGTGCTAAAAAGGGCATAGAGTTGGGAGATGATAGAAGGAACGAAAATGAATGAAAAGGGTGAAAAGGGCAAAATGTGCTTAAATGGCAAAAGGGTAGCCGGGTTTATATGGGGTTACTTAAAATTGTTAAATAAAATTCTGAAATAATTCATTACATATTATACTTTAGACCCTTTTTTAACTCTTTTGTACTTTATAATACTATTTATCCATTTTACCCTAAAGGAATATACATTTTACTCTTATAGCCATTTTTGACCGGTTTTTTTTAGCCTTTTAATCCTTTTGCACTTGTTTCCGTTTTTCCTTAACCTTATGTTTGAATTTATTCACCAGATTTAATTTTGATCCTTTTTGACCTCTTTAACCGTTTTATTATTTTCACCTTAACTATTTCTTCAGGACAAAGCTGGGAACGTCAGTCTAATGTATATAAATACTAATAACTATAATTTTCAGGTACTTTCGTAAGATCTTAAAACCAGGCTGCCTGAATATTATTTTTTTCTTGGCATTTCTGCTCAGCGAAGTACAATAAAACATTTAATCCATCCCAAACTTATAATCATAGTAATTTACCATAATAAAAGGGATTAATTTTATATTATATAGAATACTAGTTTTAAAGCATATCATTTCCAAAACTTATCTTTGTTACAATTTTAGAAACATCCACTTAATAAGTTCTCTAAAAAATGCCTCAACTATTGTGTTATCATAGCTTTATATATTTTTAAAGATAATGATATAGAAATGATTGATTAAAATAAGTTACAATGATAGTTAAATTTAACAATTAACAACTCTATAGTCCTCTTTGCTTCTCAAAATACCTTTGGTACTCAAAATAATTTAATCGATTGAAATAGAATATATCTATCATGCGCTTTCATAGAGGTTCGAGAGTCCATGTTTAGAATCTTGAAGTAAGTAATCATTCTAATATGTAATACCAGCAGAAATACCTGGCGTTGCGTATTTACATTGGGAAATACTTTTATTTGCATCAAACAGAGAGGAAAAAACTCTTCATTTTATTTCTTATTTTGACTCAGTATTTAATAAATCTAAAAAAACTATAAAAAATATAATATTCGAGCTCTTAGATGCATTCTTAAAATCAGACATACAAAGAGACTTAATTTTTAATATACATAGATACAGTAGTATTTGCTATTTCGCCATTGGTTAATCTAAAATATTTATAAGTCAAGCTACCATGAATCTGCAAGACCTTCCTATTCAAATCAATTGTAAATGAAACATTTAATTTTGATTTTAGAAAGAAATGATTGGATAATTCGAATCCATAGATAGTTAATTTTCTTGAGTCTGTAGTCCTTACAAATCTAGGCTAAATATCTTTACTAAACCACCCCACTTTACGAGAATTTAAAATTAAATTAGAATTAGCCTGTTGACACATAGTAAATGAGAAAGCAGGGAGTTATCACTCTCTACTTTATAGCTGTGCTCAAGACTTTTCCTCATCCTTGTAATTACCATCACTTCACACTTTGCTAGGCCAAATTTCATCCTATACTCTTACACTTTCTTATTCCATTTTTGTAGTTGTTCCTGCAATTCCTTTCCTTCTCCTCACATACCATCAATTCATAATCAAATATCATGGCTTCATTCTTTCCTCCCATTTTGTTCATGAGCATTAGAAAAGTAATGATGAAAGGGCACTCCCCTGTTTCAATATATTTATTATTTGGAACCACTCCATCCTCCCTCTCTCCATCTTAACACAAATACTGTTATTCTCGTACATGCATTTAACTCTCTTTACAATTCCTCTTTCCACTTCTGCCTCCTCCATCAGCCAAACTCTATTTATATCCACGATATCATATGCCTTCTCTTATGATATATCGTATTCTATAAAAGTAAAATCGTGTATTTTGAGATTTTAATTTATTATCTAATTGAACAGTAGCAATATTAGATAATGTCAACCGTGAAATTACTATAAGGAAGGTTAGGTTAAGTTAGATTAGATAAGTACCTAATATTATAGTTTTACATTATTTAGGCATAAAATATATATTATTACCCTATTTTAATAGTTGACATCAGGTGGGTGTGTCCAGTTTGATCTCTACTAAATTTTTATTTTAGTTAAAATAATAAAACTTCTAAATATCTTGAAACTTTAACACCACTAAACATAATGATAAAGCTTATATATTAGTTTTAATTTCTAAAACTTACCCAACCCCAAGTTCTAGTCATAGGAAACATGCGGATAACTTAGTACTGCATTAAGTAAGACATAAACAATAAATAAAAAAATATTTTTTTTTTATATTTTCATTTGCTGTATAAAATAATTTCAATTTCACCTGAAATCAAACTGTGAATTTTTTTTGTTCAAGACATTCTGTGAACCTCTTTCTGCTGGTTTTAGTTAGCCTTCTCCTCCACTTGGGGCACTGCTATCATATATCTTGATAAGTACATTGGATGATGAGAACTGAGGGTTTGCTAGTGATGTATAGTTCGCACATACAATACAAAAAATACGTGAAAAAATTTGTGTAACTAAAGTAAATATATACAACCTAAGGGCACTGTAGAAAGTAAAAAAAAAAAAAAAAATCTGTATGCATGTCGGAAAATAAAATGCTGTCATAATATTAATATAATATTTTATATTATTAGATGTTTTATCTGTTCAAGTAAGACTGATAGTACGTTTCCATTGGAATGAGAGTCAAAATTACTACATTTAACGGTGTCATTTTCATATATTCGACGAATAAAACCTTGGCTTTACATCGATATCTTTAATATGGAATGTTTGAAATTTAAGCTACTCATCGCTTGAGTGACAGGAACCACATCGTCAGAAACAGCACCAACTTCACTTTAAGAACTAATTTAACAACATTTTATACACAATGAATAAGTTTGTTTGAAGTAGCAATATTCCACACGTTTAAAGATAATCATGGTTGTTTGGGAAATTTGGGCTAAAAGCTATATAATATACCCAATAAGTGTAGTCATACACCTCAAGGTAATTAGAAGTTATTTGGTTTTTCTACACGTTTAAATACACATTTTAGCTAAGACATAACCAAAAAAAACAGTAATACATCTGAAACTGTAATTTTTAAAATGAGGGATGAATTTTGCCACTTTATATAACACAAACATAGCTGACAATTTATAATAAAATGTCACTTCTTAGTAACATTTTAAATAATTGTTAATATGACCCTAGTAGCTATTTTATTAATAGATATATTAATTATGTTTACACTTACACATGTATACATTCATTTATGTACACATATCTATATCGAAATATAAATTTATGCTATTCTTTTGAACGGTAAAAAATAGAAAGTAAAAACACTAACTCTGCCAATATACACCTCTACTTCAACCAATACAAACATATTAGGTTTTAGAAAAAATTATGAGCTGTTCAAATATGTGATCTCTGTCTTATATGCTCTGTTCATTTTAATTCTATCATAGTTAAGAATATTTATAATCCCATCAACAAGACAAGTACCGAGAATAAGTAACCAGAAATGGTTGAATGTCTTAAAAGTGTGCACCTTGCTATCTTCTTAAGCAATTAGACACTAATAGTTTTTTGTTAAAAACAGAGGTTAGTTATTAATGTATAGTGGGATGTATCCCTAAGATTTACAAATACTAAATGCCAATAAAATTGGGTACCTACTAAAGCATCTTTATTCTTAATTGCCTCCAGTCAAATAGAAATCTAAACATTTCATTTGATATTTTCATTTCTGGACTAAATCTACAAAAGTATAATATATACCTGGTCCAGTATTTTACCTGAAAATTATTTATATATTTTACAAATAGATAGATGTAGATCTAGTAGCACTGAACAAACTTCACAGTAAAATTTAAGACTGTCAAATCTTGGTCTGTTTTGGAAAACAAGAGCAACAATACTGATAGTGGAACCAAACCAGGCCCCTCATAACACTTCCACAAATATCTAAATTTATGAACAGATAGCACATCACAATATATTCTCAGCTCAGCTCGGTGATTAGATTGTTTCGTCCTCAGAACTCCGACTTGTCCTCTTCCACAATCCTCTGAGTGTTATTGCCCGTGTCTGTGGTGGTGAGGTCCCACTTCCGACGCTGGATCTGAATATGCGGAGAAGACCGCTGGATGATGCTGGACGCAGCAAGTACAGCTGATTTTGGTTCCAGGAATACCTCCCCCTATCTATCCAGCTTAGATTTAGTTATGTCGTCAAGCACCTTATAAATACCCCATCCTTCACCTCCCTCTGTACGACCCACCTAAGGTGCCCAAAGCATCATACATGGGGTTACTGAAGTATCTGTTCTCGGAGCTGATGTCAACCAGGTTGGTTATCAACATCCATGGTTTCGTGTAAACAAACCATCACATAAACTTGATGTCAACAAGGTTGTAATTAACATACATGATTTATTATTAACAAACCATCACACCCAGGTTGTTATCAACGCCAATGGGTTCCTGTAAACAAACATCACATAAACTTGCGGTAACCCAGGTTGTATTCAACATCCATGGGTGCCTGTGTACAAACATCACATAAATTTGATGTCAACAAGGTTGTAATCAACATCCATTGGTTCCTGTAAACAAATTTCACATAAACCTGATGTCATCCAGGTTGTAATCAATTCCCATGTGTTCCTATAAACATACCATCTGCACGTAATATTCGAAAAAAATCCAAATTTTGAAGCTTCTCAAATTCCTAATTATTATTATTATTATTATTATTTTATTGATACAATTTTAGAAATTTATAAAAACACGTTGTAAGATCAATACAGGCCATCAGCCATGTAAGTATGGTCAATCATTTATGAGCTGCCAAAAGAGTACGTCCGGACCTCATGTGGCCCACTGGTTTACTGACCCCTGGTATAGAGAAGATGTTAGTAATGTAGAACATTTTACCCTTATAATAACATTGATGAATATGTAATTGGTTGTGGAGCATTATTGTAGCATGTCAATATGATAGATTGGTCAGCTACAGTTAAAATACTCAATAGTTTAATGATTTATGCAAGAATGAACCTATATTTACATATTTTTAGTCCACTCCGAAGATGCAGTCTAATAAAATTACGTTTCTCCCTACATGCAAACACGTGGGTGGTCAAAATATTATCTTTTGATAAATACTTGAGTAGATATCAAAGAAGAGGACGGATATTATCATGGTTATTAATAGAATGCTTTAACGCATTGCGTTTCCCATTAGATGATGTTAGATAATTTTATATACGCTTGCCATGCTGTTGACAGGAAGATTTAGTAAAATACATCTATATCACAAATTTTTATTAAATAATTAAGGATTTTAAATAACATGATTAAAACAGATATATTTGAATATATAATGCTTTGGTGATTATTCACCTCTTCGAGATGTCTATAGATTCATTTGTCGCACATGTAAAGAACCAAAAAAATATATTTGATTGCCGCCACACGTGCTATCTTAACGAGAGCTGTTGAAGAGAAGAAATGCGTCCGTGTATCATAGCAAAGACCTGCGGCTCATAAACGACCCTGATGGTAAACCAAGGAAACTTGTTCCTTCCCTTTCCCCGCAAGTGATTCTTTCTTGTTAATTTCTCTCTATCTATCTCTCTCTCTCTACCTTCGCCTGCCTCTCCCATTTCTATGGTCTCATGTTTATCGTCCTTTCCGCCTTCTTTTATTCGTATCTATATAAGGACCCACGTCGCGGGTCACATTAGATCCACTTTAATGTATCCCTGCATTGAAGGAAGGACTCCTGAATCATCACGTCAACCATGAAGACTGAGGCGTCAGATACACCGCCACCATAGACAGAATGACGCATTTCAACTCCACCTATGAAGACTAGGTCGTGGGATTCGCCGCAGCTACGGATGGAACCACAGACCTCGGTTTATTGAGTATTGTAAAGTAATAGACGATTCCTTATGTCTTAGAATCTAATTTTTGTTATAAAGATGAGCAATATCTATTTGCACCCTTTTAGTTTTGGTATAATGTCTTATGAATTAATAATATGTCTAGTCGACAGTTAATCAACTTCAAGTTTTGTTGACTAGCTAAGTCAAAGCTTTAACTATTTGATTAAATATAGTGTCTTTCAGAGTGTGGGACGACTATATTGATTGTTTTTCAAATATTGTAGTTCAGTTCTGTAGACTATGTATATATATATAACTTTCAGATTTTACATTATGAGCCTCTGGCGTAGAAAGTTATAATGTCTTAGTTAAATACTTATAAACTTCCACAAGTTCTTCTTATCTGTTTTGAATCAAAATTTGACATGACACCTTGTACGCCGTGAGCATCAGTTCTATTTATGTATGGCTACCCCCAAGTTGTCATTATTTGTTTTTCTTATTACAATTCATTTAATACAAACCCGTATTTCGGGTTGGTCAAGTAGTCACGCTTCCCGTGCAGTATTAGTTTCGGTGCGCAACCCAGGGAACTGCACTAGAGAAATAGTGGGTTCTGCGGAAGTAATACTATTCACTTTTTGCCTTTCGATCGATTCGAATTGTTTGTTTTGTTCTTGATGCACTTGCTGTTAGAAATTTATGTACTATTGGATGACCTGGTAGTACCAAATGGGAATGTTACCAGTCATAGTATTTTGTTGATACCTGTTTCTTAGCCAAAAACTGCTGTTATCAACAGCTTGTTATTCAAAATGTTTAACGGATAGTATTTTCAAGGCCCCATCAAGCAGAACTGATAAAAGTTAATGTACTTCTTGTTCTACCATTTTTATTACTAATTATTTAATTGTTCTGCTTTATAGATATACTTCTATCTGTGGCCTGGCGACTACACGGCCCTTGTAGCCACAGTCTCAATTCTCAAGCCTTTTTTTGATAAAATTCATATGCATATCCGTTTATATTATTGTAAAACCATCATTTACTTAATTATGTTTTACTCTATTAATAAATTTATATATTGTTTAAAAGGACTTCTTTTAAATTATAATGTGTGTAACCTAGAGGAGTAAAGACTTACAAACTGCCCAGCGCACATCTTGTAGTTCTTTACAATATGTTGGCTGCTTTAATCTATCTTAATTTCGTAATTCTTACCACGACTTGTGTATTATATAAGCTATTATAAGGAAGGTGAATGTTAGGAGACAATTTATACTTAAACACTCTCAATACACGCGTCCGGGTTTCTAACCCAAAACAACTCATTCCCGGTAAGCTAAGCTAAACGAGCCTGGCGTATATTCTCCGCGACTACCGATACGTGCTAAGATAATATTAAACTTTATTTTATAGTCTCGTTTATATATAATATGAATTTATGACTACAATGCGGAGAGAAAAACCTAGAATTAAAAAATAGTGTTAGTTTTAATATTACAATTTGACTATATCTATATAAATTCGGGTCTACTGTCAAAATATTATATTTGTATCATTTAAAGTTACGTACTTGCTGGACTATATCTATAGAATCGTAATTTAACAACATTATATGTGTATTATTTAGAGTTAAAATAAATCTAACATTTGTTCTACGAAACTCCAACAATAAAACTACCCTAACAATCGACTCAATAATGCGTGTTCTTTTCCTTGGAAATGACTAAAATAGAGCATAACTGTATTGATGTATTTCGATGAGAATCTTATTCAACGATTGTTCTAGTTAAATACATAATATTGCAAATATGAGCTTGATTGAAATGTTGATTTTCTTGCTCCTGGGATTAGTAAGTGCTTGGTGGTTCAACAAAGTGTTTAGAGCTGCCGGGAACTTTATAATCAGCCACAGACATGTCGGGGTTAGGAACCCACAAGGTGAGAAAGAAACTGAAAATCATTATAATTACTTCAGTGTCCATTTGAAGGGGCCACAGATCAATTAATTTAAATTAGATGAAAAATTTCAACTGCACAGAAATCGAGACCAAGATCTTTAACTTAGTGCGCTATTACTATACTATTAAGCTAACCGGGATTCATTTTGTGTTCAGCGTCACTTCTCAATCATAATTTAAGACAGTCTTAGTGTGAGTTTGAGTTGTGAGTGGATATTCATTTGAATTTCACGTTAAAATTAAAATCGTCTATTGCATATATAGCTACATAACAGTTCTCACAAATGTCAGATGACTCAAGTATGATCGCTCGCATAGTATTGGTCGCTAATATGTTTCTTACGATTCAACACGTCCATCACAGACTCATATTTCAACTATGAGTGAAGATAACCCGGTGGTCTAGGGGTAAGATGTCAGACTTCAGTGCTACGTGTCATGGGTTCAATCCTAGATACCGGCACAGAGTTATCTGAATAACAAACCCTTCCTTCACCTCTGAAAAAACGTGTATTAACGACCAATTGTGAATGTGGGGAATGCCAGGCCTCCACCGTGGTTCGGGTTCCACGTTAAACTGTAGGTCCTAAAGTACATATCACAATCACTCTACCATTTACACATTAGCTTAAGTGAGATTAAATAAACGGGTAGTAAGACGCGGTGCTAATAATACTAATATAAATAATAATAATAAATACGAGTGGAGAAAAGCTGAAACACAGGATGAATCCTGGCTTGCTCAGTGGTAGATTATATATGTTCCCTAAACCAAAGAAAGGGCTTGGACTAAATTACTAAATTACTAAATTAAATATAATGTAGTAATATGTTTGTTTGGTGGATCTTATTGAAAACCAGTATTACAAAATTTCGAAACTTGCCATAAACATTTAATGTCAATACTTTATATTTCAGAATATTTATATTTTTTCAGAACATAATGTCCGGTGTGCTAATTGCACATCTATGGCATACACTCCAACATTGAAAGTTGAAGCACCGAGGACTCATAAAACTCCGAAGGCGACATCAATCTGGCCAAGGGATCTCCGAAATCACGACCCATATGTGCCGGCATACAAACTCTTCTTCCCCAGAGTTCCGGCTGAAGCACCGGGGAAGAAGATGTTTTTTCGTACAGTGGTTCCATGTAGGGTTTTTGAGAAAGACTGCCGAGACCCCTATGTGCCGGCTTACAAACTATTCTTCCAAAAAGTTCCATCTGAAGCACCGGGAAAGAAGCAGTTATTTCGTACAGTGGTTCCATGTAGGGTTTTTGAGAAAGACTGCCGTGACCCCTATGTGCCGGCTTACAAACTGTTCTTCAAGAACCGCGAACCCAATGTGGATGCTTTTTAATGTTATTTATATATGTGTATTAATTTTTCGATATTGATGTACCTCCCGCCAAATTTTAGTAGCTAAATAACTTACCCAACAAACACCGTTAAAACCAAAGTATTTATTTTTCTCTCACCTAACATATTCATTCCTATTTCGATCTTGATCTACCTCCAGCAAAATTTTTGTCCGTACATAACTCACACAACCAACACAGATATTTCCAACGTTTTTATTATACTCTCACTCAACATATTTTAATTTCGATATTGATGTACCTCCAGGTAAATTTTTGTCCCTACATAACTCACACAACCAACACAGATATTACCAAAGTTTTTATTAAATCTCTCACTCAACATATTTTAATTTCGATAAAGATGTACCTCCAGGTAAATTTTTGTCCCTACATAACTCACACAACCAACACAGATATTAGCAAAGTTGTTATTGTTTTATCACTCAACTCAACATGTTTTACTATTAAACTCCATATTGATTTGAAAACGGAATTAAATTACTGTTCCATGCATCAACATTTGTCTTTTTATTTCACTCATAATTTGTATTACAGAATTTTTCTAAAATAATAATTACAATTATAAATATTGTTTTATAAAACACTTATCTTGTACTCATGAAGATGCTCGAAACATTAACAACAACTTATTACAACGGTATATCGTCCATCACGGTATATAATTAATGACGTATCGCGTTGGATGATATATTTGAGTGGACGATATGTCGTTCTCTATTGTAATAAGTCAGTGTTAGCTCGATCGAGTGGCCACATGGTCTAACCTGCAATTCTCGTGTTGGATAAGTTTGTTGAAGACACGGAGATCGAGGCTCGTTTAAGATCTAGTGCACTTGGGATGGTTATACTCAAATGGTTTTCCATTCCCCGTTCACGCAAATGCGAGTGATATTACTTTAATTTAAAACAACAATTGCAGCACAGCTAATAATTAGCATTTTTACCATTTTATTTATGTTATTTTTATAGATATAGTTATTATCTATGAAAAGGGAGCACAGAAAATCACATGTGTTGACGTACGAATAAGTGAAAACGTGTATGGTAAATTTTCTAATTATCAAATAAGGAAGACCCTTTTTATGAATAAAGGACTTCATCTCGTCACGCTTTCAAAAGGCCAATCCTCACCTCTCTCACAGAATAAATATTATTACATATGTTAGATCTGTTTTTTGTAGGTGGTATTATCATCTGTTACAATAAAACTCTCATGACGGAAACAATGTGAAAACAAACGTTTATATTTCTTTAGAACAGACGTTTGTTTTAGGTGAAGGGTCTAGATTTATGTTTTATTTGACACTAGCAGAAGTACCCAGCGTGGCATTGGGTAAACAATCAATGGATTTCATTGTTACCCAGGCAACGCTCTTTTTACTTCATAAATACAGACCAAAACACTTCATTTTATTTATCACGGTCAAATTTTTAATTCATTTTTAAAAATCTAATCCAAATTTCAAATTTCTAACTTCAATGTGCAGATGTTTGTGTAGAGTGGCTTCTATATATTAACATTTAATACCTATGACCACGGTTAATATCGCACAACGCTCATGTCAGTGCGGCACTACACACCTCGACACCTTGGAATACGGCAACATAACCTATCACATTTAATAGTAAGCAACACATTAGTCCATATAGAAAGGGTAATATGTTCTGGGGGTCATCATTAACGGTCATTCATCAAAGAAAGTGCTTCCAATTATTACATGTGCAGTGCCACGTACCTAACTCATATGCAACCTGTTGACACACATGTTTGAATATCTTGCCTGGTGCTGTACGCCGAAATGCTGAACACAATTTAATTGTATTAGCATAGTTTTCAGCTATAAGTGTATAAGGATATTGTATTATTGATGGTTCAAACAAGCTATATGTGAAGTTTGAGCTATGATTTTCCGAACATCCTGTGCATAAAAGCTACTTTACAATCAGCACTAATAAGTGTGAACAAATGCAATACATTAAGGCTGTTCTTAGCAGACGTGGTTTCCTGGGCAAACGTCGTTTACAAGTGTCCCAGTTACCTTCCTCCCTTGCCCCACCCAGCCAATAATAGAGAAAAACCTAATATTATTTAATGTTGTCTCAGTAATTTGCACCTATGTACCAGTTTTCAGCCGTATAAGAAAAATATTTATATCATTAATGTTAGAAGCCATGTTTTTATTAAGATAAAGTTTATTTATTCTCTAAACCTTAGATCTCTTCCTCGACAATATTTGACTGTATAATGGTTAAAAGAATAACTTGTCCAAACTTAAATTTAACCAGCCAATGCATTCAATAGATATCGTGCGAATTATCCACAACAGACAGACAGACAGACAAACAAATGCAACTCGGTGGAGTGAAAATGTAGAGCTCACTTTATTCGTTCATTAAATAAAAACAAATGCTCTTATTGTTTTTACATTCTGACAATATTTAATAGATTATATATGCATGGAGGCCACTATACGAGTTAGCAATTAACAATATCCCACCCCAACATGTACTCTACCCTCTGTCACCTAATCAAGAGTGAGGAACCCCACACCCCCAAATATCATGGTCCATTGTGGCCGCACCGTTTGCACACTCCTAGGGTGGTCCTGCAATTCATTAATTTCAAGAATATTTATTCACCAATAATTAAAACATAGACCGGGATGCGTCCTATCACACCAGTCCCGAAAGACTCTCGAGATGAGACTTCCTTTTTATTAACAAAGAAAGCGAGATATGCAGACCGAGCGGCCGCTACCATTAGTGAATATATTTCCTGTTTTTGTGGAAAGAAGGTGTGATATGAACCGCACAACGACCCCTTCAGCAGTTAATCTCAGCTGCTACTTATTAATTCAAGTAACTACTTATTTGTCCTCAGTAGATTGAGTTTGATCCCATTCTAGACGCATTACTTGACAGCACCGGGGATAGAACGTGGGAATACTTGACTTGTAGTCAGGAACTCTGACCACTAGACCACAGAGACTGCCCTAAGATATATTGTAAAAATAAATACATTGTTTTATAGCAAGAAGAAAGAAACATAGAAACATAATTGAATAAAAATATAAAATGAAAACACTAAAAAAAAGGAAATAGGAGCATCATTCGCTCTGACCGATTGAGCGGAGATGGGAGAACGAAAGAGACAAAGTTTAGAAATAAGAAACATCAACGGAAGTAAGTGCCGCATCCAGTGGCCATATGATTTTAAGCGTAGTTCTCAAAGTAGACTAGATTACATATGACTGGAAGAACGAGGTTCGAATCTTGGTCGGGTGAACTGTTACAATCATTTGTGATTTCCTAAAAAGAATAACATTTCCTTCACTTATATTAATGTCTATCCAACAATGAGAATTTTGAATTAACTTTTCCAGGGAACTCTGTCTTAGGAACACTGATGGTCAATGATATTACTCTAACAATCAGATATGTCCGATATAGGTACTTTTTAACCATCAAAAATTTCCTGCAATATGGATATTTTATAAATTGTATTATTATTACACTTACCGGGTACCTTCAAACAACCTTCTGGAACCACCATAAGACGGAAGATGTCATCTCTACTACGCACGCTTCTCTATCAGGGGAGTTATCAAATAGGTTGTGGTTTTATAAGAGCTTAGTTGGTTATTCAATATTATTGTTATAACAATTACTTCTTGGTAATTTAAAGTATTATTGTTTAACTACAGGTTAAATCTCAAGTATGGACGTTGATCTGGAAGCTTCGTATATGTTCGGACCAGTCTACTTTCAACTTTCCGGCTCCGGAAACGTCGTATAAGTTCAGACCAGTGTGTTTTCAACTTTCTGGCTCGGGAAGCGTCGTATAAGTTCGGACCAGTGTGTTTTCAACTTTCTGGCTCGGGAAGCGTCGTATAAGTTCGGACCAGTGTGTTTTCAACTTTCTGGCTCGGGAAGCGTCGTATAAGTTCGAACCAGTGTGTTTTCAACTTGCTGGCTCGGCAAGCGTCGTATAAGTTCGGACCAGTGTGTTTTCAACTTTCTGGCTCGGGAAGCGTCGTATAAGTTCGGACCAGTGTGTTTTCAACTTTCTGGCTCGGGAAGCGTAGTATAAGTTCGGACCAGTCTGTTTTCAACTTTCAGGCTCGGTAAGTTTTGTATATGTTCTGATCAGTCTGTTTTCAACTTTCCGGCTATGAAACATCGTATAAGTTCGTACAAGGTTGTTTCCAACGTTCTGTGCGAGTCTAATTTGGCCAAGACGAGGGAGGCTCTCCTTGCAGCTTATTGCCAACTTTGTCTATGGTCAGTATTGTTGACGTATTTTTGTTTGTATGTTTTGATTAATTATCGTTAATATGATTAAAATTTATTGTATTTAAATTTTAAATGCTCTTCATTATTCTCATAATCCATAATTCCAAATTTATATTTATAACCTAATAATTAATTTTTATGTAATTTTTGCGAATGGATGAGAATTTTATAGGAGACCCAGAATGCGAATTGTCACACATGAAAAAAGAAGTTTTGAGTGATGTTTAATTTTTTGATATGAAATAATAAAAAGTGAATAAATTCATAATCAAGCCGTTCAAGATCCAAGAAAAAGGACCAAACGAAGGAAAACTTTCCTTGTAAAGTTTACAACTGTTCGTAAATCCTTTACGGAAGTTATATATTTATAAATATATATATACATATATATTTATAAATATATAAGTATATACATAATATATATGGGAAGTTTCCTTAAACGGGGAGGCTGAATAAAGAGAGTCCCTGGTAGTTTCCCACTAGGAAGTGCTGCGATTTTCTCATTATATGGTGTAGGCCTGGTGAGACTTAGTCAGGTGTGAAATACACTAGAAAAAAAAGCTTGGTTTGTGTCAACGCGGAGTATAAAATTGCCTTTTTGCTGTTTTCACTTCAGTGTTATTGGAATATTTGGTTCTTCATAGATATTCTGAACTTTAATTGAACTCTAGAATATACTTATTATTGAATAATCACATTTTTTATCTACGTTTTAAGATAGTTTTAGTTTTAGTACCTAGCTAGTATTTTTATCATGATATGTTTATTTCAATAAAACAGAGTTGAATTAAACAAGATATTTATCCTGTTTTATAAACTTATAGTTACTTTGCTATTATTTTATCAATTAGAATATTATACTCATTCTAACATATTAAATGTTTTTATAAAATATTATCCAACATTAAAAATTCAAAATAACTTATATCATGTGGACATAAGTGATGATAATGATGTTCTAAAAATAGGCCGGGGTGCTAACATGCCTGTCACATAGAAATATATAAGAAAAACACAACAGCAACTGTGGTCTGAAGAGAGCATGAGTGGTGCTGTTTAAGAGGTCTTGAAAGGGAATATGGATTATTTAAAAGTTTCTAAAGAATATTATCATGTCCTACAATCTATATTTAAAGTAACAGTCAAGAAATCAAGAATTGACTTTGGCTCTGATGATGCTTATAGTAGACATAGGCTCAACATAAATATAGCATAAGCAGATCAAATTTATTGGGGTTAGAAGAGGGGGAGGGGTGTGGAATGTGTAAGAGGCAGGTATCTACACGACAGCAGGAACAAAAACTCGTTGTACATGCACTGCAAATGGAAAGTAGAATGTTTGAACCTACTCTCCTCAAGCTACATGGGCTTGCATTTGATTTAGCAGAATTAAATATTATTGTTAGCAACTTTACATGATCAAACATATGGCAGGTTAAGCATGGCCTTTCTGAAGAGACATTCGTAGCCATAGCTTCGATCTCCTGAACCCACGTCTATATTCGTGTAATGGGCTTTAACCATGCTTAGGTGAAACCATATTTTTAATTTACTATCATCCTTATATGACAAATACATACAATTTCACTCCAGACAGCATTTACATTGTGGACGAAACAGGTATTACTTCAGTACTCAATAAACAACATCTGAAGTTCTATGACTTTGAGGGAAACGGCCAGTCGGCGCTTTAGTTTCAGTGGAGAGATGTGTGTTAGTTACTGCGGAGATATGCGTGAATCTTCAGGGAACTTTATGTCTACAATGTTTGTTTTAACTAGGGCAGGAGAAAATGAAGAGTTCTGCACGACCAGGAATCCTATTCTAATGAATGGATAAAGAAGTATTTTTTAAAAGTGATTCAAGCGATTCATTGAATTTTCCAAACTAAAATAAGACAAAACCCATTATATTATTATTATTATTATTATTATATTATTATTATTATCATTATTATTATTATTATTATTATTACTACTACTACTACTACTACTACTACTACTACTGCTACTACTAACAGTTTGGATTATACCCACCTACACTAATGTGTAATAATAGAGTGATTGTGAGATGTAATGGAAGACCTACAGTTTAACGTGGAATTCGAACCATCGTGGAGTCCTGGCATTCCACACATTTTCAAGTTGTGATTAATACACGTCTTGTCAGAGGCAGGGTTTGGCAATAAGACAAATCTGTGATGGGACCGAGGATGTAGTTCCGGTCCTCCTGCATAAAAGTCTACCACCTTACCACTAGACCAGGTTACCTGTTTTACTATTGTTGGATGGGCATGATACACCTACTTGAGCTACTGGAAATGGCTAGTAGAAATAATTATTACCTTCTTTGTTTCCCACTTCAATACACACATAGACTCAAGCCTCTTTACGGGTCCTTCATGGCACATTTGAATAAATATTATGCAGTGTGTACAATATTTTAATTTGTCATGGTTCTCCTATGGTTGTATATAAAAATATATATAATTTATTTAGCTCAGTTTCTCAAGAAACCTTATCTCAGGACCACTGGGTTTGCCCGTCTGGTTGCCGTAGCAACATTACATGAAACAACAAGAAAATGGTTAATAATGCTTGGAATAAAACACATTAGAAATGCACTTTATACCTGTATTTTATATACTGGTACTATTGTAATGTAACAAAATTAATAGTTATGAAACAAAAAAATTAAGTTATTTGTTTGTTTATTTATGTATTCTGAATTTTAGTCATATCATATCCTTCCTATGGAGCTCCGTTAATTTACATATCTAAGGTAACATAATTTTCTTGAAACAAAGTTAAAATTTGGTGTTTGTAAATATTATATTAATATTTATAAACTTCGTTTTGTTAACAAAGTATTGATTACTATACCATAATTTCAATTAAAATTATTAAGTAGCCTTACTGTTCATAGTTCCAATCTTTTTTTGGTAAGTTATCTTAAGATATAGTCACTAAGTGACTAATTAGAATGGTAGAATCAAAACAAAAAAATTGGAAACATCTCACCATAACCATTCTGTAGTTGAAAGCTACATATCTTTATATTTGATTAAAGATATTCATAAACTTCTCACTTCCTCTCCAAGTTAAATTTAACACTCCTGTGTAAAATGTTTATAGTTAAAAATTTTAATAACTTGCAGCACATTGTTCCTTTTTGCCTCTTGATTGGGAACTTAAACATCCCAGATTTATTATCATTTTAAAACCGACGCCAAAAAAAACAGCCAAACAACAACTAATCGTCACCTTGAATTTTTCAAAACCAATAAACAAACAAATTACAAAACAATTTTCAAATACACACCAAAGAGGTGATACAATTTTGAACTAGGAATATTGCTAGAATAGTGACGTATTTATGAGAGAATGAGTAAAAGTAAATGGCAAAAAGAAATACTTTTATGAATCGTAAGACCAAAATATATGTAGATTTTAACGTTCTAATCATAGTGTTGTGTTTTTACCATGTTAAAGAAAGCTCAAAGTTATTTTGTTTGTGGAAGTGAAAATAAATAAATACAATGTTGGCACAACTTTACGTACATAGTGAGATTAAGAGTAAATAATATATATTTTGTTACTCTAATTAATTATAATTAAACGGGTGGGTTTTCTTTGTCACAGCAGATTAGACAAAAAAATGTTTACTGTCACATCCAGGATGCGTAGTTAACGATTAAAGAAGTTGGAAAACTTTACGGATAATTCATTATGAGAGCTGAAAGTGTGAAAACAACGGTGAGAGGTTTCAGGAAAACTGGAATCGCACCACTGGAACCGAATGTTTTTTCCAACTGGATGTTTGAGCCCTCTTTTGCAATGTGCCATCATCAAGAAATGATAAGCTTTAAAGATCCTGACTCTCAATCATTTCACAATAACCAGGAAGTTGATGATCCTGATTTTCCCTCAGACATCACTCTAGTATTGTGTCAACCATCTATGGAAGGAATTCAAGGCACATTAGTGTAATAAAGAAATAATTATTGGTGTGATATAAAGTAGAAGTTTGACATATAAATCAATAGATATTCCCAGAGAGTCGAATTACGTCTGAGCATATCGAACTTTAGAATTTAAACCTGGGAAATGGAAGAGCTCAAAATTGATAGAACTATTATATAATAATACTAATTTGTGTGGATTTAACCTTTTTACCCCTTATACCTATTTTATTTTTTAATAAATTTCCATTTTCTTTTTACTTATTACTTTTTTATCCTTTTAATACTCTTTTTTCCAATAACCTCAACCATTTTAATTTTTTCATTAGTTTTAGTTTTCAATCTTTTTGTCCTTTTGTACATTGTTTTTAAGTTACTATCCTAAAATATTTATACTTGCGAAATCCTGATACTTCATGTAAAAATGTGTGAAAAGTGCAAAAATCGTCTTTAGAAATTATTTTAGTCAATTATTTCTAAAAAAGTATTAAAAGGGCCAGTAGAAGGGTAAAAACCGTAAGTAGGGTTGAAAGAGTAAATGGGCCAAAAAAGGATATTGTTCGAATAGTTTTCTATTGTTTGACGAATATTACTAATCTTATACTTCATTTTCATTCCTCTATGTTATATCTTTGAATAGTGCTCCTTTTATCTAGATTCTCTATGCCTCGACATTGAACTTTTTTGTTTTGTTTTGGTTTGAGAGTTTTTGATTGTTATTGTTGAGGTTTAGTTCTGTTGTTTGGTTTTTTCATATCTTACATTAACCTTCCCCACTCTTGGAGGCAACAAGACCATACCTGGACCACTATATGTTTATTGTTTTCCCGCCAAGTGTCGCTGGCGTGGAGTTTTTAGTGTGTTGATTAATTTGTGCCGTGCACGGAGACTCGATCAAGACAAAGTGATAAGGTTCCGTAAACCCTTCACCCGGAAGTGGTCTAGATTTTTATTCGTGTGTGTTGTTGAAGAAGACTGCGCCAGGACACTGCCAGTTATACCACATAAAGTGAAGGTGAGTTGCCTCTATCAATTTCCTTTCCACCATACAGTTCATTTATCCGTGTTCGTAACACTGGTCCTCCAGAGGCTTCTTTAGTTTTCATTCAATTGTAAATTATACTAAACATTTTTGGTCCATCCGGGCCGAGGATACGTGTTTCAGTGTTCCTTGGCGTTTCTTTGTTTTAGGGTGGATAGAGCAACTTATTTTGTTTATTTGGTTTATTTCTTGTATCATTTGTTCACGTCATATTTCGGCCATGCTGGGTCAGTTGGATTAGTGGCGTCATCAGTTCGATATATCGTTTGAGAGTTAGCGATTAATCGCTAGCCATATCTATTGTGCATCGTATGTAATAGTGATCGAGTGATGTCGACCATGTGTTATTGGTCGAGAGTCGGGATGTAATCGATGGCTGTGTTTTGACTGTTTTGTTTATGTTTATAGTTAGTTTCTTGTTTGCTTACGTTTGTATTTAGTTCCCGTTTGTTTACATTAATTTGTGTTAAGTTTCTATCATCATGTCTTATGCACACCTTGAAGCTAGGTTTAAGGTGATAACTGGCCGGGTTAATAGACTTTACAAGCTGTCGGAACAGGTTCAAGGTGACATTACCAAACTAGAGCTATTTAAGGCACATTGTTCAGACTTAGAACATTTAAGGAGGGATTTTGAAGAAACTCACGTTGAGTTAGGAGTCGCGGCAAGAAAATCTAAGAGGGACTTTGATGTTGAAGCACATGACAAGTTGATTGAGGACTTTGACATGACCTACTACCAGGTTAAGGAGATTTATGCACGGATTACTAAGCCTTCATCCACGTCGGGAAATGATAATGGGCCTCCGGTAAAGGCATTGTCAGCAAAATTGCCTAAGTTGCAACTGCCCACATTTAGTGGTATAAACACTGACTGGACAACATTTCATGACTTGTACGTCTCTCTCATTCATACAAACAAAACCTTAACACCAGTGGAAAGGTTTCAATATCTTTTGACGACATTATCTGGTGAGCCCCTGACTTTATTAAAGTCACTACCGGTGTCAGATGAGAACTACCCGTTAGCCTGGGCGACTCTTACAGAACGTTACCAAGATGTGAGGTCAATAGCTACTACACATTTAGAGAAGATAATGCAATTCCCGGGTCTAACCTCAAGGTCGCCACAGAACTTAAGGGCGCTAGTGGACACATTTAAGGAGAACTTGGGTGCACTTAATGTGTTAAAGTTTCCAGTTTGTGAGTGGAGTTTTATCTTACTAAACTTGACACTGAACAAGTTAGATAGAGAGACACGGCTGATGTTTGAACTTGCGCACACGGCTACCAAACTCCCAAGCTTTGATCAACTTTTGGAATTTCTTGAAAATCAATGCAAAGCACTGTCATCTGCAAATCAAGGTATATCACTGCAAACTAGCGCGAGTACTAGACATATAGCAACCAACAGGAGGATGGAAGGAAAACTAAATTCACCTGTTGGAGTGAGAAGATCATTTTATGTTGACTCAAATCAAGGTCACTGCTCTGTGTGTCAAGCTAACCATAGTATCTATAAGTGTCCAGTGTTCACGAGCAAGACACCGACACAACGCCGGGATTGGGTAAAGTCAAATAATTTGTGTTTTAATTGTTTAAAGGGATCGCACCAAGTAAAGGAGTGTTCCTCAAAATTCAAGTGTCCACACTGCAATCAAACTCATCACACATTGTTGCACATAGGGTCAATTAATCAAGGCACTGACACTTGCGGTCAAGGATCGTTTAGCTCAAACCAACGTTTTACCAGCTCTCACACTGATCCCACCCATAGAGACAGTAGATATATGCAAGGTGATGCTACCCATCAGGCTCATTCACCAGGCCATGAAGGCACTGTTACACGGGGTGAACACATCAACTCACTTACCACCAGTTCTGTGAGCCTTACTACAGTCTTGTTGGGAACCGCTGTAGTACAGGTTAAGGATGGGCACGGTGCTTATCAGAAGGTTAGAGTGTTGATAGATTGTGCGTCACAATCATCATTTATTACTGAAGACTGTGCTCACCGGCTGTGCCTGCCACGTCGCAAGTTGAAAATTCCGATTAAAGGGATCTCTCAGTCAACTGTGCAAACCAACAAGGGGGTTGTGATATGTGAGGTGAAACCCTGTGGTGTTTATGGTCCTCAGTTGATCACCGAGGCTATCATTCTAAGTAAAATCACATCGGGAATGCCATCAACCATGCTTTCTAAAGATATGGTTCAGGAGTTTGCTCATCTTCAGCTGGCTGACCCTCATTTTCATGTACCAGGGCCGATTGACATTCTCTTAGGTGCAGATGTATACCCCGAGATCTTTGATGGTGGGCGGTATTCAACTTCATCTAATTGTCCCTCAGGATTGCATAGCATTTTTGGCTGGATCATAATTGGTCGAATAGGACCTCAACCACTTATAACTTCTAGTGTCTCATCTTTTTTTGTTGCTACTGAACCATCACTTGACAATGTTTTGCGACGCTTCTGGGAGGTGGAAGAATTACCCGTGACTAAACACATTGACCCTAATGAAGCTATGTGTGAGGCACACTATGTGACAACACACACTCGTGACAATGAGGGTAGATACATTGTTCGGCTACCTTTCAAGGATGCACAACCAGAGCTGGGAGAATCACATCAACAAGCAGTCAAGAGACTCATTCAGCTGGAACGTCGCCTAGCTCGTTACCCACAACTAAAGGAACAGTATGTGACCTTTCTAAAGGAATATGAAGAACTCGGTCACATGCAGCGCATTGAACCATCAATGATCCAAGACATTAAATACTATATTCCACATCATTGCGTATCCAAAGAATCTAGTTCAACCACCAAACTGAGAGTTGTATTTGACGCTTCTGCAGCAACATCATCGGGTCAGTCACTGAATGATACATTATTGAAGGGTCCCAAACTGCAAAGGGAAATTGTGGAAATTGTTATGAATTTTCGATTTCATCCCATTGTGCTCACCACTGATATATGCAAGATGTATCGACAAATACTTGTCACTCCGGATGACCGACATTACCAGGTAATACTGTGGCGCGAATCCCCTGATCAACAGATTCAAGAATATCAATTGAATACTGTGACTTATGGTGTATCTTCAGCTCCGTACTTAGCGATGCGATCCCTGCGTCAACTCGCTTCTGATGAAAAACTTCGTTACCCTCGTGCTGCCCAGGTCCTATGTAAGGACATTTTTGTTGATGACATAGTCACTGGTGCTGATTCAGTGGAATCTGCTCTCAGTTTACAAACCGAGCTGATTGAATTGCTAAGCTTAGGAGGCTTCCAACTTAGAAAATGGTCTATCAACCACCCTGAAGTATTAAAGAGGATACCAAATGAACACCGTGAAGTTCCCCTCATGTTTGAAGAAGATGGAGATCAAATAATTAAGATATTAGGACTGGAATGGGACCCCACATCAGATTCATTCTCTTATCATGTACATCCCTCTGAGATTACAGTAACGAAGAGGGCAGTTCTCTCAAATATTGCTAGGATATTTGATCCTGTGGGGTGGCTATCTCCAGTGGTGTTCTGGGCTAAGGCGTTCATGCAGATTTTGTGGACCATAAGACTTGATTGGGATGAACCACTTCCACCAGAGCTCGGACAAGGGTGGCAAAGGTTTTGTTCAAACTTTCATGTTCTTACACATGTCAAGATCAACAGATTTCTACCAACCAGTGATGCTATTAATTGCCAGCTTCATGGATTTTGTGATGCATCTATCAAAGGATATGCAGCAGTCGTCTATCTTCGAACTACCACGGGCAATGGAGAAATTCAAGTCAACAACCTTATTGCCAAGTCAAGAGTAGCTCCGGTTAAGAGTTTATCTCTTCCTAGGCTTGAGCTTTGTGGGGCTCAGCTCCTAGCCACACTTATGGAGTGGGTGCAGCAGAACCTTAAACAACGATTACAGGTGTCAACTGTGTATACTTGGTCAGATTCTACCATCGTTTTGGCATGGATTCAAACGTCACCACATCTTTTGAAAACATTCGTTGCCAACAGAGTAGCCCAAATTCAAGCAGCAATACCAGCACAACATTGGAGACATGTCCCATCTAATTCAAATCCGGCTGATTGTGCATCTAGAGGCTTACATCCTGAAGAGTTGACAAATTTCCACATCTGGTGGACAGGACCAGAGTGGCTGAAACAACCCATTAGTAGTTGGCCCAAGCTGCCTGAGGTGACTTGCCAGGTAGAGTTACCTGAATTAAAGATTGTAAGGGTTACCAGTCTAGTAGCAGAAGTGAATACTTGGTGGGCAGACCTTCTCAAACGTTTCTCATCATGGGTAAAGCTGCAACGAGTCATCGCATTTTTAGCACGGTTTATTCAGAACTCCAAAGTAAAGAATCAAGATCGTTGTAAAGGCCCATTGTTGTCCAAGGAGCTCAAGACGGCCCGCATGTTATGTATCAAACAAGTTCAACAACAGGCGTTTGAGTCAGAACTTGAAGAAATAAAGAAGGGCCGGGAATGTTCACCCGCGTGAGGGGCCTAAACCCGTTTCTCGACCAGGAGGGCCTATTGAGGGTAGGAGGTCGCTTGAGACACTCTTCACTGCGGTATGACATAAAACATCCTCTTCTGTTGCCTAAAAATAGTCATATCACCGATATCATTGTTGATCACTACCATGTATCTCATTTTCATGCTGGACTTCGAACAACCCACTCACTCATTCAAGACCAGTACTGGATTCTCTCAGCACGCACTGTTATAAAAACCCGGATCTTCAAGTGTATGAGATGTTTTCGATTTAAGGCACCTGCTCTCCAACCATTCATGGGGGACCTCCCAGCAATGCGTGTGCAGCAATCAAGACCATTTGTGCGAGTTGGAGTGGATTATGGAGGACCCTTCCAGATAAAATCATCTGAATTAAGGAATTCTAAGGTGCTCAAGGCTTATTTATGTTTGTTTGTGTGCTTGGCAACTAAGGCAGTGCACCTTGAGGTGGTATCAGACTTAAGCACAAGGGCCTTTCTTGATGCCGTTCTTCGGTTTATTTCCCGTCGGGGTATGTGCTCAGACATTTATAGCGACTGTGGCACAAACTTTGTAGGTGCCAAGCGCCATTTTACAGAAATACAAAGGCATCTAGAATCCCATACCGAAACCAAAGTGGTAACAGATAAACTTTCGGTCCAAGGCATAAATTGGCATTTCAACCCACCTTCAGCTCCACATTTTGGTGGACTATGGGAGGCTGGTATCAAGTCGGCAAAAACTCACCTAAAGCGAGTGGTGGGTGATCAGACACTTACCTTTGAAAGCCTCTCCACGCTCTTCATTCAAATTGAAGCCGTGCTAAATTCAAGGCCTCTTTGTGCTCTCTCTGCGGATCCGAATGACCTTGATCCATTGACACCAGGACATTTCATAGTGGGTCATTCTCTCACCAGACCACCTGAGGAGATCGTAACCGAGCTACCTACCAACAGGTTGAAACGCTGGCAGTTGATACAACAAGCCTATCAGCACTTTTGGCAAAGATGGTCAAGGGAATATATCCATACTCTCCAACAGCGACAAAAATGGACTACAAACAAGGTCAATTTACAAGAAGGACAGTTAGTCTTGATAAAGGAAGACAATCTTCCCCCACTCAGGTGGCTGCTCGGAAGAGTAGCAGAGGTGTACCCTGGAAGGGATGGGATAACGAGAGTCGTAAGTGTCCGCACCGAGCACGGGACCCTCAAACGACCGGTTGTAAAATTATGTCCACTTCCTAATCAATAGGAAGGATACATTCTCCTATAATATTATTCTGTTCATATCTTTGTTGCTGGTTTGTTGTTCTTAAAAAACTCATTTTAGTTTTTGGTGGCGGTATGTTCGAATAGTTTTCTATTGTTTGACGAATATTACTAATCTTATACTTCATTTTCATTCCTCTATGTTATATCTTTGAATAGTGCTCCTTTTATCTAGATTCTCTATGCCTCGACATTGAACTTTTTTGTTTTGTTTTGGTTTGAGAGTTTTTGATTGTTATTGTTGAGGTTTAGTTCTGTTTGTTTGGTTTTTTCATATCTTACATTAACCTTCCCCACTCTTGGAGGCAACAAGACCATACCTGGACCACTATATGTTTATTGTTTTCCCGCCAAGTGTCGCTGGCGTGGAGTTTTTAGTGTGTTGATTAATTTGTGCCGTGCACGGAGACTCGATCAAGACAAAGTGATAAGGTTCCGTAAACCCTTCACCCGGAAGTGGTCTAGATTTTTATTCGTGTGTGTTGTTGAAGAAGACTGCGCCAGGACACTGCCAGTTATACCACATAAAGTGAAGGTGAGTTGCCTCTATCAATTTCCTTTCCACCATACAGTTCATTTATCCGTGTTCGTAACACTGGTCCTCCAGAGGCTTCTTTAGTTTTCATTCAATTGTAAATTATACTAAACAGATATAAAGGAATTAAGAGCAAAAATGTTAAAAATGCTAAAAAGGGCATACGTATGGGAGATGATATAAGGAAGGAAGATGAATGAAAAGGGTGAAAAAGGCAAAATGTGCTTAAATGGCAAAAAGGGTAGCCGGGTTTATATGGGGTAACTTAAGAGTATTAAATAAAATGCTTAAATAATTCATTACATACTGTACTATTGACCCTTTTTTTAACTCTTTTCTAATTTTTAGTACTTTTTATCCAATTTACTCTAGAGGAATATAAATTTTACTCTTATCGCCAGTTTTGACCGTTTTTTTAATCCTTTTAATTCTTTTGCACTTGATACCGTTTTTCCTTACCCTTATGTTTGAATTTATTCACCAGATTTATTTTTGATCTTTTTTACATCTTTAACCGTTTTATTATTTTCACTTTAACTATTTCTTCAGGACAAAGCCGGATACGTCAGTCTAATGTATATAAATACTTATAACTATAATTCTCAGGTACTTGCGTAGTGTTTAGAAATCCAGGCTGCCTGATACCCGAAAATAATATTTTTATCTTGGCATTGCTGATCAGCCAAGTGAAATAAAAACATTTAATTTATCACACTCTTATTATTATGGTAATTTACCATATTAAAGGGATTAAATTTATATTTTATAAAATACTAATTTTAAAGCATATCATTTCCAAAACTTACCTATTGATACAATTTTAGAAACATCCACTTAATAGTTTTCTAAAAAACGTCAGAACTATTGTGATATGTAGTTTAACTATTTTTAAAGATAATGATATAGAAATTATTTATTAATATAAGCTACAATGATAGTTAAAATTAACAATTAACAAATTTATAGTCCTCTTTGCTTCTCAAAATACCTTTGTTACGCAAAATAATTTAATCAATTATAATAGAATATATCTATCATGCGCCTTCAAAGAGGTTCGCCAGTCCATGTATAGAATCTTGAAGTAAGTAATAATTATAATATGTAATACCAGAAGAAATACCTGGCGTTTCGTGGTTACACTGTGAAATACTTTTATTTGCAACACACAGAGAGGAAGAAACTCTTCATTTTAATTCTTATTTTTACACAGTTTTTAATGAATCTAAAAAAACTATAAAAAATTTAATATTCGAGTTCTTAGATGCTGTAGATATCGCGCATTCTTAATGTCAGACAGACAAAGAAACCTAATTTTTAAATATACATAGATTCAGTAGTATTTTGCTATTTCACCATTGGTTAATATAAAATATTTATAAGTCAAGATACCATGAATCCACAAGACCTTCCTATTCAAATCAATTGTAAAATGTAACATTTAATTTTGATTTTAGAATTAAATAATTCGATAATTCGAATATATAGATATATAAATTTCTTGAGTCTTCTTCCTTTCAAATCTAGCCTAAATATCTTTACTAAACCACCCAACATCCGAGAATTTCAAACTAAGTTGGAATTAGCCTGTTGACACATAGTAAATGAGAAAGCAGGGAGTTACCACACTCTAATTTAGAGCTGTGATCAAGACTTTTCCTCATCCTTGTAATTACCATCACTTCACACTTTGCTAAGCAAAATTTCATCCTATACTCTTACACTTCCTTATTCCATTTTTGTAGTTGTTCCTGCAATTCCTTTCCTTCTCCTCCCATACCATCAATTCATAATCAAATATCATGGCTTCATTCTTTCCTCCCATTTTGTTCATGAGCATTAGAAAAGTAATGGTGAAAGGGCACTCCCCTGTTTCAATCTATTTGTTATTTGGAACCACTCAATCCTCCCTCTCTCCATCTTAACACAAATACTGTTATCCTCGTACATGCATTTAACTCTCTTTACATCTCCTCTTTCCACTTCTGCCTCCTCCAACAGCCAAACTCTATTTATATCCACTATATCGTATGCCTTCTCTTATGATATATCGTATTCTATAAAAGTCAATTAGTTGATTTTGAGATTTTAATTTATTATCTAATTGAACAGTAGCAATATTAGATAATGTCAACCGTGAAATTACTATAAGGAAGGTTAGGTTAAGTTAGATTAGATAAGTAGCTAATATTATAGTTTTACATTATTTAGGCATAAAATATATATTATTACACTATTTTAATAGTTGACATCTGTTGGGTGTGTCCAGTTTGATCTTTACTAAGTTTTTATTTCAGTTAAAATAATAATATGTCTCAATATAATGAAACTTAACAACCACTAAATGAATGATGAAAATTATATATTAGATTTAATTTCTAAAACTTACCCAACACTAAATTCTAATCATAGAGAACATGCGGATAAGTTGATACTGCATTAAGTAAAACACAACCAATAAATAAAAAATAAAAAAAAATATGTTTTCATTTGCTGTAAAAAATACTTTAATTTCACCTGAAATAACACTTTTTTTTTGGTACAGGCCATTCAGTGTACCTCTTTCTGCTGGTTTTAGTTAGCCTTCTCCTCCACTTGGGGCACTGCTATCATTTATCTTGATAAGTACATGGGACGATGAGAACTGAGGGATTGCTAGTGATGTACATTACGCACATACAATACAAAACAGACGTGAAGCAATTTGTCACAACACAGCATAAAAATACAACCTAAGGGCACTGTAGAAAGTAAAAAAAAAAGAAAAAGAATCTCTATGCATGTCGGAAAATAAAATGCTGTCATAATATTAATATAATATTTTATATTATTAGATGTTTTATCTCTTCAAGTAAGACTGATAGTATGTTTCCATTGGAATGAGAGTCAAAATTACTACATTTAACGGTGTTATTTTGATATATTCGACGAATAAAACCTTGGATTTACATCATTATCGATAATATGGAATGTTTGAAATTTAAGCTACTCATCGCTTGAGTGACAGGAACCACATCGTCAGAAACAGCACCAACTTCACGTTAAGAACTAATTTAACAACATTTTATACACAATGAATAAGTCTGTTTGAAGTAGAAATATTCCACACGTTTAAAAATAGTCATGGTTGTTTGGGAAGTTTGGGCTAAAAGCTATATAATATACCCAATAAGTGTAGTCATGCACCTCAAGGTAATTACAATTTTTTGGTCTTTCTACCCGTTTAAATACACATTTTGTTAAGACATAACCAAAAAAACAAGCAATACATCTGAAACTGTAATGTTTATAATAAGGGATGAATTTTGCCACTTTATATAATACAAACATAGCTGACAATTTATAAGAAAATGTCACTTCTTAGTTACAATTTAGATCATTGTTAATATGACCCTAGTAGCTATTTTATTAATATATATTTTAATTATGTTTACACTTACACATGTATAAATTCATTTATGTACACATATCTGTATCGAAAGGGAAATTTATGCTATTCTTTTGAACGTTAATAAAATAGAAGGAAATACACTAACTGTGCCAATATACATCTCGACTTCAACCAATACAAACATATTAGGATTTAGAAAAAAGTATTAGCTGTTAAAATGTGTGATCTCTGTCTTATATGCTCTGTTCATTTTAATTCTATCATAGTTAAGAATATTTATAATCCCATCAACGAGACAAGTACCGAGAATAAGTAACCAGAAATGGTTGAATGTCTTAAAAGTGTGCACCTTGCTATCTTCTTAAGCAATTAGACACTAATAATTTTTTATTAAAAACAGAGGTTAGTTATTAATGTTGAGTGGGATGTATCCCTAAGCTTTACAAATACTAAATGCCAATAAAATTGGGTACCTACTAAAACATCTTTATAATTAATTGGCTCCAGTCAAATAGAAATTAAGCATTCCATTTGATATTTTCATTTCTGGACTAAATCTACAAATGTGTAATATGTAGCTGGTCCAGAATTTTACCTGCAAATAATTTATATATTTTGCAAATAGATAGATGTAGTTTTAGTAGCACTGATCAAACATCATAGTTAAGTTTAAGACTGTCAAATCTTGGTCTGTTTTGGAAAACAAGTGCAACAATACTGATAGTGGAACCAAACCAGGCCCCTCATATCACTTCCACAAAGATATGAATTTATGAACAGATAGCACATCACAATATATTCTCAGTTCAGCTCGGTGATTAGATTGTTTCGTCCTCAGCACTCCAACTTGTCCTCTTCCACAATCCTCTGATTGTTTTTGCCCGTGTCTGTGGTGGTGGAGTCTACTTCCGACGCTGGATCTGAATATGCGGAGAAGACCGCTGGATGATGCTGGACGCAGCAAGTACAGCTGATGTTGGATCCGGGAATACCTCCCCCCTCAAACCCAGCTTAGATTTAGTTATGTCGTCAGGCACCTCATAAATACCCCATCCTTCACCTCCCTCTGTACGACCCACCTAAGGTGCCCAAAGCATCATACATGGTGTTATTGAAGTATCTGTTCTCGGAGCTGATATCACCAGGTTGGTTATCAACATCCATGGTTTCGTGTAAACAAACCATCACATAAACTTGATGTCACCTAGGTTGTAATCAACATCCATTGGTTCCTGTAAACAAATTTCAC